>BQNB010002954.1:0-119209 GCA_026074375.1 Tanacetum coccineum
GAAGACGGTGAAATTGCACCGAGATTTATGTTTGAAATATATATATATATATATATATATATATATAATGCATCAAAAAAGAGAAGGGATGATTGATAGTCTGTTCATTGAAACTTAAACCAATGAAATACTTGGAAGGATCGATTATTCGTTGATATGTGGATAAAAATCAACGATGTATAGTTTTGTATAAAGTGGCCGATATCACCACTTTTGTAAAAGTATGTAAAATTTAGGATGATTGGGAAGGTGACCGTTATGGGAACACCAACTTAGGTTGTCTTTGTCATTTCTATGATCGAGGCGTTTGTATATATTTCGAGTCTTTATCATGGAACGATCGGGAAAAGTTACTAGCAACTATATACTTTATTTGTCCAAGCTTAATCTATTTGTTTTGTAAATTTTATTTAACAACAATTTACTTTCCTTTCCTAGCAACTAACCTTAGGTTTTACTCGAACGAGGTTGAGATCGAGTCATGCATGTCTATTCCGTCATTACGGTCATGTATGCGTGATTTGTCCACCTTGTTGGTTTATTACTTTTGGTGAAAGTTAGAAGATCCCTACCCTATATCGTTCTTCATCCTAACCTTTGGTTAAACTCGAATGAGGATGTGATCGAATTGTACATGTCTATTCCGTCGTTACGACCGTGTATGTATGATTCAGCTTCCTTATTGGTGTGGCACTATTGGTGAAAGATTGTTAGAATGATCAACCTTAAGCCTAATTACCCAATTTACCTTTTGACTTATTTCTCCTTAGCTCTAGTGGTGGAGATGTGTATCCTTGCCAAGCATATGATAGAAAACTAATCACGACCGAGCAAATGAGCGTACCAATTAAATGTTACACCCTAGATTAGTTTAGTGATCTGAGTGTTTTCATTTCCCATATTTTGTGAGGTGCTTGGTCTTGTACAAGTGATTAAAACAAAAGAAGTGCTTAATAGAAAAATCCTTAACTTCAGTTGGGATACATTTTCAATAAAAATCTAAAGTCTACTTGAGGAGAAGTAGGATTCAAGTGGGAGGATATTTGATGACATCAAATTACGTAACATTTATACCATCATTTATCCCGATTAAATTATCCACTTTTATATAATTATTGCAAGAATCCTTACTTAATTGCTTAAAGTTGTAAATTGTAGTAATTACGGAGTGATTTGTGAAGACATGCTAAAAGGTGCACTTTTTGGAGCTTGAACGATAATATTTGAAGATTGCTTATTTCTGCCCAATACAACGTATCCAAGAAAGAAGATACGGCGTATCAGCGCCTGGACTTCACAAGAAAACGCGCATTCTCAATTCCCAATACGACGTATCCTAGTTCCTTCATACGCCGTATCCAGCTGGATAGACATTCAGAGATTTTGTGAATAAATAAAATTTGGGAAGATACATATAATTGATTATAAACTTAGCGCACTCCAAAGAAAACACCCATATACGCCATATTGACCTCATTCAATACTGCGTATCCAGTCTTTTTCAGACACTATAAATAGAAGACTAAAAAACAAGTTTTCAGTATGCAAAATCATATTCTCTATGCCATACACATAAAATATGATTTTCTAAAGAGAAGAAGAGCAGCCAAAGGTTAAGCATCGATCACGATTCCATAGAAGACACCGTGTAATTCCTATACTCTTGCAATAATTTAATTTTTGATATCATTCGGTAAAACGTTTAGTTTACCTTGGTTATTTGATCACACTTGTATAATTACAATGGTTATGAGCTAATACCCTCGGGTATTAGCCATCTTAATGAATATTTAATGTTTCGTTTGTTTTAAACTTGATTTCTTAATTTATCGTTAAAAGTTTAATTATGTTTATCACATGATACTTATCTATGTGTTTGAATATGCGACCTATCATTCAACTAGGTCTAGTTATTCCTAACAAGTAAACTAGATACTGGGATAGCTCTCCATATCGTGTTTTATATTACCGGACCAATAGGATCAAAATAATGTTCTATCTTTGTCTTTAGATTATGGGCTTAGTTAGACTAGCAGGTGACCTGTATGTTTCAACAAGTATGTTCTTAATTAATTGATAAAGACATGAATAGTGAACTACCAGTATATAAAATACCGTCAAACAGTAAGTAAGTAAAGTCCTGATGGGCTAGGGTTTAACAAGATCACCATTGCTTTAATCCCTAGATAGATTATAATTAAACTAAAATGATGCTTTATGCGGATACGTTAACTATGACAGGATTCAACGTGTCTAGGTCTTAGGATGATGTCCCTCCCAAGTCTTAAGAATGATATGCCGCTTCGATATAAGAAATCATTGCACTAAACAAACAAACCAGCATTTAATCAGATTTAATATGGCTAATACAGTTTTCTATCATTTGGCTTGTACCTCTCTTTTGTGTTCTGATTATTTTCTTGCATGTTTATTGTGTTTAGAATTGATTATTGTCACCATAAACCTGTGCCAGTCTCTCAGACTGAAAACCCCCCATTATCATTAGAACTAGGTTTAGCATAGGTTTAACAAGTAATTAGATATAACTTAATTAGAGTCTTTCTTCCGAGATACTCAATATGGCGTATCGAACCTCTATGGATACACCGTATCAAACATGTTTGGACGTTATCAGTCTTTAATTTCTGCATTTAATTTCTGCAAAACTTTAAAAGATTTGTTTTTATAGGATGCAATACGGCGTATCCTTGGGTTTGGGATACGGCGTATTGACTACCTGTACAATGTGTTTAATTGTTTTTATGCATTGTAACCATTATGTAACCAAGATAGGAATTGCACTTTTGTCTTCTAAACTTTTATGTAGGACCTTGCTGTAATGAAATCGACGATATGGTATACTTTGAAAAAGACGTGTGTTGAACTCGTATGAGCATTTTGATGCCTCATCAACACACTTTTGCTCAAGAACTCAAATTGGAGAATCATCCCGAGCAACATATTAGGGGAGTTCCTCGTTCTAATTATATTTCCAATTTTCTTTAATTGTTTTATCTATACAACGAGGATGTTGTATAATTTAAGTGGAGGGATGAAGAATTAGAAGGCCTACTTGTCCTTTCTTTTACAAATAATATGCTATATGCTTAAATTATGCCAAATTTTAAATTTTGGTTAGCATAACATTTGTAAAAATTACTAGTTACATGACCTCGCGCACTATAACCCTTAATAATAAATTATGAGAATTAAGCCTATTTTGTTTCCAAACATTTACTAAAAAATCCACAAAAAATTATGAGTGTCCGGTGATGTAGTGGACTTTAGAACTTGGCTTGGTATACCACTCGAGACCACAACAATGAGTACTATGGACTTAGATGGAGTAACATGTTTAACTGGTAAATTTCTAGGAATACACCAAAAAGCCTAAATGTTGTAAAATTAACTAACTACACTGGTTAGTTAAACCCCGTATAACCCTTTGCTTACTCTCACTATAAGAGTAAGATCCCCTAGAGAAAACTTGTTGAGCCATTCCTATCTTTTTCACACCAAATGTCTATTCGTTACACCTTTACACCTTAGCCTACCCTGTAGATTAAGCCTACTTAATCAAGTTGCTAGTTTCTTTTGTGTAAAGTTTTATATTTCCTGTGTCAAAGTGAAATTTTCTATCTTCGGTTAGGTCGGGAAATTGCACAATGCAATGGAAAAATATGTAGCTCATGTATTTTGCTACTTTCGCGATTATGTTTTATGTCCGAAGATGAAGTGTTGAAGGAAAAATTATCTGGATGAATTATGATTGTCAAGACGGTGAAATTGCAGCGAGATTTGTTTGTTTTTTTAAAGAAAAAAATAGAAAATGCATCAAAAAGAAGGATAATTGATAGTCGGTTCGCTAAACTTAAACCGATGAAATACTTGGAAGGATCGATTATTCGTTGACAAGTGGATAAAAATCAACGATGTATAGTTTTGTATAAAGTGGCCGATATCACCACTTTTGTAAAGTATGTAAAGTTTGGGATGATTAGGAAGTTGACCGTTATGGGAACGCCAACTTAGGTTGTCTTTGTCATTTCTATGATCGAGGCATTTGTATATATTTCGAGTCTTTATCATGGAACGGTCAGGAAAAGTTACTAGCAACTACCTAATTTGTCCAAGCTTAATCTATTTTTTTGGGAATTTTATTTAACAACAATTTACTTATCTTTCCTAGCAACTAACCTTAGGTTTTACTTGAACGAGGTTGAGATTGAGACATGCATGTCTATTCTGTCATTACGGCTATGTATGCGTGATTCAGCCACCTTGTTGGTTTATTACTTTTGGTGAAAGTTAGAAGATCCCTACCCTATATTGTTATTCATCGTAACCCTTAGTTGAACTCGAATGAGGATGTGATTGAATTATACATGTCTATTATTTCATTACGGCCATGTATGTATGATTCAGTTGCCTTATTGGTGTGGTAATATCGGTGAAACATTGTTAGAATGATCAACCTTAAGCCTAATTACCTAATTTACCTTTTGACTTGTTTCTACTTAGCTCTAGTGGTGGAGATGTGTATCCTTGCCAAGCATATGATATGAAACTAATCACGCCCGAGCAAATGAGCATACCAATTAAATGTTACACCCTAGATTAGTTGAGGGATCTGAGTGTTTTCATTTCCCATATTTTGTGAGGTGTTTAGTCTTGTACAAATGATTAAAACAAAAGAAGTGCTTAACGGAAAAATCCTTAACTTCAGTTGGGATACATTTTCAATAAAAATCTAGAGTCTACTTGAGGACAAGTAGGATTCAAGTGAGAGGATATTTGATGACATCAAATTACATTACATTTATACCATCATTTATCCCGATTAAATTATCCACTTTTATATAATTATTGCAAGAATCGTTACTTAATTGCTTAAAGTTGTAAATTGTAGTAATTACAGAGTGATTGGCGAAGACATGCTAAAAGGCGCACTTTTTGGAGGTTGAACGATAATATTCGAAGATTGCTTTTTTCTGCCCAATATGACGTATCCAGGAAAGAAGATACGGCGTATCAGCGCCTGGACTTCATAAGAAAACGCGCATTCTGAATTCCTAATACGACGTATCCTAGTTCCTTCATACGCCGTATCCAGCTGGATAGACATTTAGAGATTTGGTGAATAAATAAAATTTGGGAAGATATATATAATCGATTTACGTAAATTTGTGCATCCGCAAAGAATGATTCCCCCTTATATACGCCGTATTGGATCCTTCATTTTCTCGCTCAATACGCGGCTTGTTATTCTAGTCTTTTTCAGACTACTATAGTAATAGAAGACTAAATAAACAAGTTTTCAGTGTGCAAACCTAATTCCTCTATACCATACACATAAAGATGATTTTCTAAAGGAGAAGAAGAGCAGACAAAGGTCAAGCATCGATCACGATCCATAGTAAGGACACCGTGTATTTCCTTTTATACTCTTGCAATCATTTAATTTTTGGTATCGTTCGATAAAACGTTTAGTTTACCTTGGTTATTTGATCACGCTTGTAAAATTACAATGGTTATGGACTAATACCCTGGGTAGATTAGCCATGTCTTAATGAATTATTTAGTATGTTTGGTTGTTTTTAACTCGGATTTCTTAATTTATAGTTAGATAAAAGTTTATTATGTTATCACATTGATACTTGTTACGTGTTTAGAATATGCCGACTATCATTCAATTAGGTCTAGTTATTCTAAACAAGTGAACTAGATACTAGGATAGCCTCTCATTATCTGTGTTTTATATTCTACTGGACCAATTAGGATCACAATTAATGTTCTATCTTTGTCTTTAATTTTTAGCTTTTGTTTGGACTGGCAGGTGACTGTCTGTTTCAACAAGTATGTCGTAATTAATCTGATAAAGACTTGAACAGTGAACTACCAGTATATAAAATACCTAAAACCAGTTAAGGTGGGGTAAAGTCCCGATAGGCTAGGGGTTTAAGGAAGATCAAAGATCACCATTGCTTTAATCCCTAGATAGATTATAATTAAACTAAAAGGATGCTTTATGCTGATACGTTAACTATGACAATATTTAACGTGTCTAGGTCTTAGGATGATGTCCCGACTATGTCTTAAGAATGATATGCCGCTTCGAGATAAGAAATCATTACACTAAACAAGGAAACCAGCATTTTATCAGATTTAATATGGCTAATATAGTTTTCTATCATTTGGCTTGTACCTCTCTTTTATGTTTTGATTGTTTTTTTACATGTTTATTGTATTTAGAATTGATTATTATCACCATAAAACCTATGCCAATCTCTTAGACTGAAAACCCCCCATTATCATTAGAACTAGGTTTAGCATAGGTTTAACAAGTAATTAGAATTAACTTAATTAGATTAATTAAAATACTGATAGAATATAAGGTTAACGACTTCGCTCTTAGTGTTCGACACCCTACTTACCATGAAACTCCACCCGATCGGGTACATTGCCCGTTAAAGTGTTGTTTTTGGATAAGTTGGCTACATATAAATTTAAAACTTGGTAATCAATAAATTGACCCTACATGACAACACATCATCTGCTTTAGGCTGAAGTTTCCCAAGATCCTCAAAATCATTTATTGGATAACATAGAGCACCAAAAACATAAAGATACTTGAGTTCTGGTTTGCGATCTCTGAGCAGTTCATATGGAGTCTTATTGTAACGCGTATGGATATGGGAGCAGTTTTGAGTGTAACATGCAGTAGCTACAGCTTCAGCCCATAGAAATAGTGAAGATTTGGAAAAAATAAGCATGGTCCTTACAGCCTCTACCAAAGTATGGTTACACCTTTCAACTACACCATTTTGTTGTGGAGTGCATGCTGTGGATGTCATATGAGTAATTCCAACCTCTTCCGTATAATTTCGTAAAGTATGATTGAGAAACTCGGTGCCGTTGTCTACGAAAATATATTACTATAGCATTAAGACTGACTTGAGCTGCTTCAAAAATTTGATGATAATTTCTAAAGCTTCATCTTTAGTTCTCAAAAACATCACCCAAGTAAAATAAGAATAATCATCAACGATGACAAGAATATATCTCTTCTTGTTTATACTTTCTACCTGCATCAGTCCACACAGATCCATGTGCAGCATTTAAAGTTTCTCATTTATGCTTGGTTCCGGCTTATGTGGATGAGATTCCTTCTTGCTTTTTCCCATTTGACATGTCGAACACAAATGATCTTTAGTATACTTCAACTTAGGTAGCCCTTTGAAGAGACCTTGTTTAGCAAGCTTGTTGATGGTGCCGAAGTTTAAGTGAGAGATACGACGATGCCATAACCAAGATTTTGTCTATGAGGCTTTGAAGAGTAGACAAATTAGAGAAGACTTCATCATATCCGCCATTGAGATTGTATAAAGATTAGAACCACTAGAACCTGATAGTAGATCAACACCTTCCAAGTTTTGTACAAAACAAGTCTGTTTCCTGAAAGCTACTTCGAGATCCGAATCACAAAATTACTCAACAAAGAATAGATTATGACTAAGTCCTTCAACCTAGTAAACTCGTGAAATAATAATAATCCCCATTTGTAGATCTCCATATCCCATTATAGCTGCAAAATGATCGTTGCCGAATCGGATCGTTCCAATAAACTTGGAAACAAAATTGATGAGCTTGTCATGGTGTCCAGTCATGTGTTTGGAACACCCGGAGTCTAAATACAAACGAATAATTTCTACAATCTGCACAAAAAAAAGAAGAAAAACATATTTACAAAAGGGTGGATCCCAACTTTTGATTAGGTTCTGGGTTGTTAGTGAACCTAAGTGACTTCTAGATAGTTGAACTTCCAGGGGTGGAAGCTCTTCATCCTGAATAATTCCCTCAAAACCAAAGTCATGCAAATTGAATGGGTAAAAATCCGAATTAATCATGCATTTAAAGAGTAATTCCTGGGCATTGTCATATCTAAGACTTAGTTTAGGACACGGTACATCAACCGGATTTACTGTGGTTGTTAAGATATGTCAAGGAGGAACAACTATGGTGGACGTGTCATCAGAAGAAGAAGGGGGAACAGTTTTCCTACCAACTTAAATGTCCTACCAGTGGGTATCCATTTAAGACCTACAATTTTAAAAATCTGTCATGTTGGTTTCCATTCTCTTTTAACTTTTTGTTTTGCAGATTTAGCCACTTTACATTTTTTCATTTTCTTAAGATATTGAACAACACAAGCATCATGATTTGCAGAAAACAAACATTCATTACAAGATAAGCAAATAGTATCAGAATTCTTTGACAAAGCAACATTCTTTAACCATATTGCATTACAATCTGAAACAATGGAATGTGTATCTTGAGAGCATGCGAGACGTTACACTTCCTATATGGTGTTGGCTTATCTACTTTATATTCTTCTATTGTATCTACTTTGAGGTTGCAGGGATCCTGAGTCATTACTTGTATCGCTCTAGGGTTTGAACCGCTAGCAATAGTAGAGCATACCTTCCTATAGAAGAGGCAACATAGTGATGTCAAAAAGCTAACGAGTTTTAGCTTTACTGGATGCCTTATTGGTAGATTTTTTTCTAACTGTCTCAATTGTCTGTTTCGTTCTAGATGCATCTACGTAAGGCTTATTTTTCTTTTTATGGCTTGTAGCGGGAGCCCACTTTTCATTCCCGCTTTGAGTGAAAGGGCATGAGGCACTAACATACACTAACAATTCTTGAATTTGCTCAACAAACTTAGAGGCATAACCTATTTGTTCATCTAAAGGTTTTAATGCTCTATCTTGATCTAAAAGTTCTTGTAGTGTTGCTACATGCTCTTTAATTACTCTTAGATAATTGCGATGCACAACCCTATTATTCTTAAAGTACTCATTGATCGGTTCAGTCTTAATCTTAAGCAAAACTGGGCAAGAACTTTTGTGCATTTTTCAATTATCTTGTTGGTAGTCAAGTGTGAAGTAACTAATTTTGATAAATCATTTTTCTCAACAATTTTAGGAATAACCTTTGATTTAGGAAACGAAGTAACTTAATAAAGTTTGGTTCTTGAAGTTGAAAGTTTAGAAAGCTTAGTATTCACACTTGTACCATTATGATTCATTTGAGATTTAGAAAAATTTCCTTTTAACTGTGCTCTTAACTTGTTATTTTTAGAAATTTGATAATTAAGCTTTTGTTGCAAAGAGTCAGTTTGAAGTTTTGTTTTTGCCGGTGTCTGCTTGATTAAATCATACAACTTCTTATATTCTAACTTAATATGTTCTCTTTCCTTAACTAAGGAAGAAACTTGAAAAGCTAGTGACACGTTCTCATCCTCTATTTTCTGAATCCTAGAATCAAAAATAGGTAATTCACACTGAGTCTTTTGGCTCTTTAGAGCTAAAAGATGTTTGAAATCATTGATTACGTGTAACTAGTCTTGCACTTCCACTTTTAGATCCTTTATCTCAACAGATTGATTATTGATTATTTTAACCAAAAGCTATTTATTTTTTGTGTTAGGATTATTAAGATTCATTTGTTCTTTGTGATTTTGAAAAGCAATATCAACAGTAATGTCGTATTCCTTATGTTTTGCAAAACGTTTTCTTAATTCACTTAAAGACTTGTTTGATTCTTGAAGATCTAAAAGCACAATGTCGAGACTTTTACACTTTCCACAATAAGTACACATGATATCACTAGCGATATTTTCTTCTAAGACTCGATCGTTGTTGATTAAAAGTTGTTTCTTTTCAATTTTAAAAGATTTCTTTGCCATAGAACATTGATCAACCTCGTCTTCCATTTGTTTAAAAATGTCTTTCATTTCTTTGACCTTAACAATAAATCCCTTTTCAAAAAGTTTGAAAGTTTCTTTTAGGTTTTCAGAAAATGGTATGACATCTTTTTTAAAAGCACCTTTTATATCTGATTGCTCCCAACTACCAATCTCATGAGGAGATAACGTAGTTCTTCTCTAGATGCATTCATCGAACTTAGTAAGAAGATCTCCTGCTTTGTTTAGATTCCTGAGAACCTCACTAGTTGATGGGAATTTTTTAGGAAAAACTTTGGGTTTTAAAACAATTACAGGAGGACTTGGTATTTAAGACCAATATACTTATGTTATCCCAAATAACTAAGATCCACACACAACAATAAACCTACCAATAAGCCATATAAGCACAAAATAATAGAGAAGAAAAGTAGAAAGAAGATGGAAGAATATTAGATTAAGAAAGAGAGATTTCGGTGAGTTACACACACATACAATTAAGAAAATGTAACCAACACCTTCTCCATGTGTGGAGAGGTTCCTATTTATAGTCCCTTTACCCTAGATGGCGTATGGGCTATTCTCTTAGGCTGGGCTTGGCTTGTCTTAGGCTTTGAGCCCAAAATACGGATAATATTAGCTTAAAGTCCAAACCCATTAATCCCGACTAGCCTATTACATAACCATACTAATTACGACTAAGACGACCGATTAAATTCTTGTTCAACTTATATAAAAATAAGGCTAACAATCTCCCCCAATGTTGAGTTCTTCTTTGATCTCCCTAACATTGACGTTCTTGATGGAGGTTATCTTGATTTGAATTTATCTTCCCCAATGTTGAAGATATGACGTTTAAGCTTTGCCTTCTTTAGTCTAGTATTTGTCTTTTCTTGTTTGTAATGGCTTTGTTCATTCTTTCTTGAGATGACTGATAAAATTCTTCGGTGTTATTTATGTGATCTTGATCTTAAGCCTTCATCATTTGACTTTGAGTTCTTGAGATCTTTCATCTTGCATCATCTCCTTGACTTGAATCATCTTGATTTGAATTTCTTGATCATTTTGTGCTCTTGACCGACATATTCATACTGATTACATTCTTGTTTGACTTATATAAACATAAGGCTAACAATATTCCCCAATTGATGATTCTTTATTTGATGTTGAGGATCTTTGATGATGAGTAAGTTTAGTATCAACAATCTTGATGCCAAATGATTGACTTTGAAAGCTTGAGTATAAGCATGTGGTGATGAATCCGACTTTGCTGGTATAGCGTTGTAACACCGACGTTTAAATCTACATTTAAAAGGTTAGTGATAAACAACAGATATGGACGGAAGTGTCTTTGTCACTTCATTGAATACGGTTGCAATAACCACGGTTCCCTATGAATTAGTATAAATACTGCCTATGATCAGATAGAAATCATATGAATCTTCTTGATAGGGTTTCGCAGCTATACTAGCCGTTCTCATTATCGGAGCATCTCAAAGCAGTCAACATAATAAGAGTGAATCAGATAGTTACTATCTTTCTGATTAAGTTGTCAATTCATATACTGGACCAAAATCAATATCCAGTTAGCACAAGCTCGATTCATATAGAATCTTGCAAGTCACCTATCGCAGAGCTGTTTGATGTTGACTCTGAAAGGATTCCCATCGTCACTGTGAATACTTAAAAGTATCACTCAGATGTTCTGCTAAGATCTTAAGGATCTTTGATACCAAATGTTGTTTAAGGGTGAACAACAAGTGTTATACATGGATTGTGTCCTAATGAGATTTATAATGATGATCTCTCTTGGATCTAGACTCGATTTGTGCACTTTGGTTTTAGTAATCGGAGGCTGGAGCTGACTGCCACCTATTCAATATCAACAATCTCGGAGTGAGATGTCAATAGATAACGTGTGTATCTCCGTGACAAATGAGACAAGTCTCTTTTGAGAGAAACTTGAATGGCTGGGAAGGGTTGTGCATTGCATCACTAGGTCCATGACGGCTTTCTTCAATACCAACAATCATCTTTGTGAATTTAATAGATTATGTATTGACCCGATTTCTGCATAAGTTGTGTGGAGGGCTGCTTTGTTTCCACCCTTTATCCATACTTTTCTTTTTCATTCTTCAACCCCTTTAATGCTTAACAAGACGTCATTACTAACACCTTGTTGTGATTGTTCCAGTGTTACCTGAATCTTAGTCGGCATTATTCCCTTATACTCATTCTTCTCCAATCATACATAAGGACTTCTAATCTAACTATGGAATGTCCATGGGTAGATCCCTCCGGTTCTGGTTGGATCATAGGACTTATACCTAACCGTAACCAACTTATGACTTCATCAACGTCATGAGTTAATTGGTTGTTGGGTATAGAGATCGAACCATAAAACCTTTGTTACAAACATTTTGAAATACTCCCCTACACATGTGCTCCAAGATTTGAAATTGTTTCGCACATGAAGGAAAGAGCTGCATTTAGAGTCTTAAAGATCACATTCTTCTATATCATATTTTAATCATATTTTCTCTCCTTATTTAAATTAATAAATCTCTTAAGGGATGTTTGGTTCACCTATATTGAGTGGTTTTGGGCGTGTTTGAAATTAAAAGTCTTTAAAAATCGTGTTTGGTAATGCACATGGGTGGGGTTTAAAACTAGGTGGAGCATAATATTTGACGTTATAAAAATGCGGCTTATGAGGGATGGATTTTGATAAGTGTAGAATACACATATCCGTTTGTACCTAAAATAACCCATTTAAACCCAAAACAGACCAAAAATGGCGAAAATATGCTTGTATTTGTGTTTTGTGTGCACAGGTACGGATAAGTCAGAAATCACAAGAAAACAGTCAAAAACGGGCAAGCACGGACACGAGAATCAGAAGAGTACAAAAAGAAGCCAAAGAATCAAAGCCGAAGCCAGAAAAGTCAAGCCTCAGTCAAATCCAGTCAAAGAAAAGTCAATCATTGGTCAACAAAAGTCAACAAGACCCACAATATTCCATTTTAACCCTCAAAGTTTCACAAAAGTCCAAAAATAGCCCCTCACCTCTAATGGGCCTTACCCGGATCAATAAGCCCATGTATCTTAGCCCATTTCTTTTTTATAATAACCACAAGGGCTAAACTTGCAATTTTCGTAAGTTATTTATAACTAGAAAAGGAAAAGAGAACACAAGGACCAAATGTGCAAACTTCCCAAAGTTATAACAGTTTTTAACTGTCAAAAAAAGGGCGCGAAGCCATTTACTATTCATCCATCATCCTCCTTTCACCCCCATGGTAAAACAAAGGGCAAATGAGAATTGATGGGCAAGGAAGTCAATTCAAGAGCTCACAAGTACAATGGCAGGGTCAAATCAGTCAAATCAAGGGGTTACTTATCCTCACTCAAGATCACCTCACACGTCATCAATGGAAGAAGCACAAGGGGTGTAGGTTTTTGTGCTAAAACACTCAGTAAAGAAGCACAAGTGAGCCTCAAACGGATTGCCACGCTGGCAATCCGTGTGAGGTCACTTAGTGATCCAACGGCCAAAAACAAAGACCCAATGATTGGTTGATTTGATGGTGGATGATTGATGAAGGCAAGGGGCTAGAAGGTTCTTTGTTCAGCTATAAATAGCCCTCACATCTCACACACAAAGAGGGAGTTTTTTACACGTAGCTTTTAGGATAGTTTTAGCTTAATTTTACTTTAAATCTTGTAATTTCCTTTTAAATATTGTAAGCAACCTTTTTATTAATGAAATGCAGTGTTTTTTTTCTTTCTAAATCTCTTTAATTCATAATCTCTCATTTTTCTTATTTAGAATTAAGCTAAAGCTCAATAAGCCTTTATAAGTTCTCAAGAGTCTATAAGCTCTTGATTTGAGCTTAATTAACCTTAATCATACTTTAAACCTATAAAATTAGCTTAAATTCTAAGTACCTTTGGATTTGGACTTATAAGCTTATGGAAGGGGGATCTAAAATGGAAGGATCCCCATGGACTTATACCCTAGCTTATTAATAAGCTAGGGAGCTTGTAGCTGCCTTAAATGGTCCTTTTGTTTAGCTAAAGGTTCAAGTAAGTTTCTCTTTTCATTTTTCTCTAATTTCAGTTTAAATTGCTTAGTTATAGCTTATATGCTTATCATTGCTTATTTGCTTAATCTCTTTGCTTATTAGTACTTATTTAAGTTTTATCTAGCTTAATCATCATAGTTGTTTATCTGTTTTTAACTTTCTTAGTTTGAATCATAGATTTACATATATTTGTCTTAAAAACTATAAAAAACTAAAAAATAGTAGAAATTAGCTTAAATTTTAGATTACTGCTTATTTGGTTGTTAATTCACGCTTATTAGGGATAATATAAACTCTGCATTATCTGGTCTTAAGCTTTTGATAAATAGATTTTCATTTCATAAGTTTTTAAAATCTGTCAATCACATAAAGGGGTGTTTGGTTTAAGTGTGTTTGACCTCAAAAAGTCAAAAAGAGTTGTGTTATTTACTTGAGTCAGTTTCATTTTCAATTTAAACTAATAGAAAATCAGTTTTTAAGAGTTAGATTTCAAAATTTCAAAAGGTATGGCTTAATTTAGTGTTTCTGCACCAGGGCATTTTGTCTTAAACCTTTAGCTTGTGAAATTTTGATCTAAGCCCTCCAAGGCTTAGATCTTGCTTGCATTTTACTTGAACACTCTATTTGAGTGTGTATAAGTGCAGGTTTACCCTTAGGTAACCTGCACTAATAGAGTTCACTTGTGCAAAGTGCACCAGTACTAACTTAAAGTTAGTACTGTCACTTTTAGCCTAGTTCTTTAGTTAATTAAAAGTAGGATTTAGGATCTTAAATCCAAGTAGGATTAAGTTTAGGTATAGTTTAATATAGATTAAGACTTAAATTTCATTCTCTAGCTTATTTACCTAGTTTAATTTAACTGTCAAAAGTCATTCAAATTCATAAAAGCCAAAAACAGTTAGTATTAGAATTTAGCTTTTAAATTTTAGATTCTAGCTTAAGATAGTAGGTTTTATTGCTTAAATTAGTTGCTCTTAAGTTGTTTGTCAAGTTTACAAAGGCTAATTTGCTGTCTTTGCTTTTTGAGCATTTGAGCTTATTTTGGTTTTAGGCTTATTTTCTAGATTTCTGAGTTTGCTTGTTTCCTCATCATTTTCAGTAGCTTAAAAGTACTTTAAGCTCTATTTTCTTTTCATTTTTAGATTAAGCAACTCTTAAGCTTTCTAAAACACTTTTCCTTTTTAGATTTGAGCTTAATTTGAGCTTTTTGCAAGCTTATAAGTCAAGACAAAGGTAAATCCCTTGTTTCTGTAAACAGCTTATTAATAAGCTGTTTTAGGGCTTATTAGTTAGTGTTAGCTTATGTCCTTTTATTAAAGTAGCTTATTTTAGTGTCCTCTTTAAGTTCCAAGTATTAGTTTTTCATAAAAGTCAAAAAAATAAAAAAAGAGCAAAAAGGGGTTGCCACCACACTCGAACCCACGACCTCCCACACACAACATATATGCCTTAACCAGTTTGCTTTAATAGCTCATCCATTCATAACTTGCACCACTTAATCTTTATACACATTTCCATTTCCTTTTTTATAAATAAGCCGTAGCATAATAAGCTCATTTGGGAGCTTATTCGTTTAGAAAATTAGATTTTCTTATTTTTCTTGTGTTCCTGCTAGTGTTTAGGACTTTCCCTGAATTTTTCAGATTTTTCTAGCAATTATTTTATTTTTAATCATTTTTCGAAAGGTAAATTCTTATAAAATCAATAAAAAAATAGAAAAAAGTTTCAGAAAAATACAAAAAAAAATAATTTTTAGTTTTATAAAAAATAGCTTAAGGTTTACATCCAGTAAAATCATTTTTACACTTTTTAGATCTTAAATTTCATTTTTGAATTTTTATGTTAAATTTTAAAAATAGGATTTTAAAAATAAAAATAGTTAAAAATAGTTTTTTTGTTTTTATGATATTTTAGACTTTTATAAGCTTAAAAATCATTTTTCCAAATTTTTAGAACTTAATTTGCTATTTTTTAAGATTTAATTAGATTAAATTAGTTTTTAATTCATAATAAATTCAAAAATAATCAAAAAAATGTTTTTCTTTTTCCTAAATTTTTCTTTTGTCCTATCTTAGGTTTAGAAATTTAGTTTGCATTTTTAGGGTTTAATTTTAGTAGGCTTGCTTATTTGTCGCGTTTTATTTGCTTCTAGAATTAGTTTTAATTGTTTAATTGTTTTTAATTGTCCAATTTAATTGTTTTTTTAGTAGTCATAGCTTACCAAATCAAATATCTTTGCTTCATTCAAATCAGAATCCAAGCTTAAACGAAGTTTCAATTTCACTAGTTGTTGGGAAAACGACCCGGGTGATCATACTTACCCGGTTAAATATACGTATTATATATTATATTATATATATTTTTGAGAGTGAATTTTCCTTAGAGAATTTTCTTAATTGCTCTTAGGTTTATATTATATTGTGATATATTTTAGGTGTATAAAAAATTACCAAACCTAGTTTTTGCTGCGTCTGCGGGGATTAGTTGCCTTAAGATTCCTTCGTTTTGTGTTTGATTTGGTTTGAAGATCCTTTCGTCCTCGAAAGTTTCATTCTTGTTTTATAAATCAAAAATCCAAAAAAAAAATCATAAAATATCAAAAGTAAAAAATATTTTTCTTTTTCTTTTAGTATAAGTAAAAGATAAAAAAATAGAAAAATCAAAAATATAAAAAAAAATCTTTCTTTTTAATTAAGAAATAAAAATCATCAATTGGTAAAAATACCAAAATATAACATTCTCAACGGAGGTGTTATCATTTCAATTTCCGGTGAACTTGTTGGTTCCCAAATCGAACTAAAGATTTAACACTTGCCATTTGTGTTTCTACGAAGTACGGCTCACCTTGAAAAGCAATTTTCAAGAGCCACCGTGAAGTAGTTGATTATTTTGTTTAAGTCTCTTCCGTGTAATCGTTAAAATTCATTGTTAAAAATATATATATATATATATATATATATATATATATATATATATATATATATAAAAATTAGTGTAAAGTTTTGCTTTTTGATTTTTAGTTTTTCTTTTTTATGCGCACTCGTTCGCAATCTCGAAGACGTCGACAACAACAAACTCTTCCGGTTGTTGAAAATTTTGAACCAATTGTTGAACAAAACATTGTTCCAATGGCCGACAATCGTACCATGGCCCAAATGTTACAAGCACCCATCGAGGGGTATGAAGATGCTATAGTTGTTCCACCGATTAATGCAAATAATTTTGAGCTTAAGCAACCTTTAATTAATCTTGTGCAAAGTAACAAATTTACGGGTAGACAAGATCCTCACAATCACCTTCGATTTTTTAACAAGGTCACTTCAACGTTTAGACATCCCGAAGTTCCGAACACTTCGATAAAGCTCTTGCTTTTTCCTTTTTCTCTAAACGGTGAAGCCCGAGATTGGTTAGATAAGGAACCTCCAAGTTTAATTCTCACATGGGACGACCTTGTTGCAAAATTCATAAACCAATTTTTCCCACCTTCAAAAACCACTTACTATCGGAATGAGATCATTACTTTTTACCAAAAACCAAACGAAACCTTCAACGAAGCATAGGAACATTGTACAGGACTCCTTAGCAATGTCTCAACATGGCTTCTCGGAACTACACATACTCGTACTTTTTTACAATTCTTTGAATTCAACGAATCAAAGACTACCTTAGATTAGCGGCGGGTGGTTAATTTTTTAGACAAGATGCCTCAAGAAGGTTTAGCGATTATTGAAAGCAAGTCAAAAGTTCGTTACTCAAGAAGGTTCGTGTTAATGATTCAAGAGTGATGTACGGCATGCTTCCTCTTCTACTTCTTCACTTCTAATTATTCTTTGATATGCAACAATAGCCGCATGTCTTGTGGAATAAGATGAACTATTAAGATGAAACCATTATAGATGAATGAAATGAAAAGCTTTAGTTGTTACTAATCCTGCACCCATCAAAGCAGTTGAGGAAGTATGTGTCACGTGTGGATCAAATCACAATTTTAACCATTGTCCGTTAACTCGAGTTGTAATGATTTTCCCGTTGTTTCATGGACAACATCCAAACAATTTTCAATATAACAGTAGCCGTGGTAATTTTCTCAAAGAAACCACCTTTCCCATGTTAGCAAGTAATGAGCCACCGAGTTTCTACCCAACCAAATGCTCAAAACAACAAAAACCAGATATCAGGAACCAATTCTAATTCAACCAAAACCGTGGAGGAAATTTCAATCAAAACTGTCAAAACAACCAAGGAGCCATTTACCAAGCTCCACCATACCAACCACTAACAAATCAACCTTTAATTAATCAAGCTTTACTCCTCGTTCACAAATTTCCAGGAGTATCAAAAAAAAGATTTTGAAAGTTATGCTAAAGCAAATGATGCGAATATGAATAACTTGCAAATGAAGTTGGATAATTTTCAAAGAAACCAAATGATGTCAAAGAGTTTATAATAATTCACAAATGGAAGCAGATGATTTTCAGAAAATGATGCTCAGTTTCATGCAAGCTTTCTCACAACCATCCTTCAAGGTCAAGTACGTTACATAGCAAATTACCATCCCAAATTCCTAGAATGAAGCCAAAGGCAAATTACACTGTAGTGGTGTTTCTTACGATGGACCTCCGATTCCACCGCGTGGTGGAAAAGGAAAGTGAGGTGACAAAGGATTACGGAAGCTACCGTGCACCGAAGACACTCCGACCTCATCCATTGGTCAAGAACAAACCGAAGACAAAGAACCAATCGAACGAGCTTCTTTGTTGCTAAAAAGCCAAACTAGTTTGCTTTACCCTTCAAGACTCAACAAACAAAAGATCCCGTGAAAAAAGATCGACATTCCATATTCAGAGAAAAAGCTTTATCGATATCGTTGGTAAATAAGAATTTTAGTTCAAGTTTATACTTTGGTTTTCTAAAAAATTTTCTATTTGCAAAAATAATGTGTTAAAAAAATGTAGTTGGTAAATAAAAAGGATGCAAGTTATAAATCCTTAGTGTTAATAATTAATATACAAACTCCATCGTAATAAAGTACATGGGCATTTGTCGGTTCGCTCCCGATGTGACATCGAAAGAAAGGGTGGAGGATGTATATTTAGGGTTGGTATCATAATAAGTACACGAGCTCTTGTCGGAGGCGTGGCCGATGTGTCGTCGAAAGAAAAGTGATACCAATTCCTAGCCTAATAATGTAAATAGAAATAAAAATGTTGCAAAGATAGAAAAATAAATAGTAAAAATTTCATTTTCTAAAACCAAGGTATTCTTTTGAACTAAGGTTTGCAAAAGTCTACAAGGCTTTTTCATCGAAAGTTCATGCGTTTCGATTAGTATTCTCCGGATGGGGTGTCAAAAGCCTTAGCACTTACCCGATGACGGTGGGATTGCTAGAGAAGAAAGTCATTCATGGGACAAGTGAACCAACGATGTCTTAGCTAAGGAGGTTTTTGTTTGCTTTGAGTTGTGATTCTACTAAGTGATTAACATATTTGCCCAAAAGGCCCATGTGTAAAGCTTGGTCGGATTTCAACTATCTAAATATGTGGATTTAATGGTTTAAATTAATTTGAACACACACACCTAAATATATGATTTATGTCGGGAAGAGGAATTCACAAGTTGTAATTATAAGTAGTCTTAGCATCTTAGTTCGTAATTAGCAGTGATCTTATTTTTAAGCTTAGCATGGGAAAAGTGAAAAATCGGGGATGATGAAGTTATCTTTTAGACACTTAATTGTGCTTTTTGTTCTATGATCCTTAAAGTTACCAATGAGGTAATGAAAACAATACATTATGTCAACACAAATAAGTTGTAGTTAGGAAGTTAATTATCAAGAAAAATCATAAAAAGAGAAAAATCTTTGAAAATGGGAAATCGGGTGTTTTATAACTTGTGATCTCTTATCTCTCTCAACAAAAATCTTTGCTACTTTTCAAAGGTTTAGTTTGGGGAAGTTTCGAGGTATTTGGTTATAAGGCATGTGATATTGCGTGAGGACACACAATCGTTTAGTTTGGGGAATTTTGATAAGTGTAAAATACACATATCCGTTAATACCTAAAATAACCCAATTAAACCCAAAACAGACCAAAAATGGCAAAATTATGCTTGTATTTGTGTTTTGTGTGTGCAGGTACGGATATATCTAAAATCACAAGAAAAACAGTCAAAAACGGGCAAGCACGGACACGAGAATCAGAAGAGTACAAAAAGAAGCCAAAGAATCAAAGCCGAAGCCAGAAATATCAAGCCTCAGTCAAAAGCAGTCAAAACATGGTCAACAAAAGTCAACAAGACCCACAATATTCCATTTTAACCCTCAAAGTTTCACAAAAGTCCAAAAATAGCCCCTCACCTCTAATGGGCCTTACCCGGATCAATAAGCCCATGTATCTTAGCCCATTTCTTTTTATAACAACCACAAGGGCTAAACTTGCAATTTTCGTAAGTTATTTATAACTAGAAAAGGAAAAGAGAACACAAGGACCAAATGTGCAAACTTCCCAAAGTTATAACAGTTTTTAACTGTCGAAAAAGGGCGCGAAACCAGTTACTATTCACCCGTCGTCCCACCTTTCACCCCCATGGTAAAACAAAGGGCAAATGAGAATTGATGGGCAAGGAAGTCAATTCAAGAGCTCACAAGTACAATGGCAGGGTCAAATCAGTCAAATCAAGGGGTTACTTATCCTCACTCAAGATCACCTCACACGTCATCAATGGAAGAAGCACAAGGGGTGTAGGTTTTTGTGCTAAAACACTCAGTAAAGAAGCACAAGTGAGCCTCAAACGGATTGCCACGCTGGCAATCCGTGTGAGGTCACTTAGTGATCCAACGGCCAAAAACAAAGACCTAACGATTAGTTGATTTGATGGTGGATGATTGATGAAGGCAAGGGGCTAGAAGGTTCTTTGTTCAGCTATAAATAGCCCTCACATCTCACACATAAAGGGAGTTTTTTTACACGTAGCTTTTAGGATAGTTTTAGCATAATTTTACTTTAAATCTTGTAATTTCCTTTTAAATATTGTAAGCAACCTTTTTATTAATGAAATGCAGTGTTTTTTTTCTTTCTAAATCTCTTTAATTCATAATCTCTCATTTTTCTTATTTTGAATTAAGCTAAAGCTCAATAAGCCCTTTAAGCTCTAATAAGCTCTCAAGAGTCTATAAGCTCTTGATTTGAGCTTAATTAACCTTAATCATACTTTAAACCTATAAAATTAGCTTAAATTCTAAGTACCTTTGGATTTGGACTTATAAGCTTATGGAAGGGGGATCTAAAATGGAAGGATCCCCATGGACTTATACCCTAGCTTATTAATAAGCTAGGGAGCTTGTAGCTGCCTTAAATGGTCCTTTTGTTTAGCTAAAGGTTCAAGTAAGTTTCTCTCTTCATTTTTCTCTAATTTCAGTTAAAACTGTTTAGTTATAGCTTATATGCTTAATATTGCTTATTTGCTTAATCTCTTTGCTTATTAGTGTTTATTTAAGTTTTATCTAGCTTAATCATCATAGTTGTTTATCTGTTTTTAACTTTCTTAGTTTGAATCATAGATTTACATATATTTGTCTTAAAAACCTTGAAAAAACCAAAAATAGGTAAATTAGCTTAAATCTTAGATTACTGCTTATTTAGTTATTAATTCATGCTTATTAGGGATAATATAAACTCTGCATTATCTGGTCTTAAGCTTTTGATAAATAGATTTTCATTTCATAAGTTTTTAAATTCTGTCAATCACATAAAGGGGTGTTTGGTTTAAGTGTGTTTGACCTCAAAAAGTCAAAGAGAGTTGTGTTATTTACTTGAGTCAGTTTCATTTTCAATTTAAACTAATAGAAAATCAGTTTTTAAGAGTTAGATTTCAAAATTTCAAAAGTTATGGCTTAACTTAAGTGTTCCTGCACCAGGGTACATTTTCTCTAAATTTCACTTGTGAAATTTTTGATCTAAGCCCTCAAAGGGTTAGATCTTGCTTGCATTGTGTTTATACACTCTATTTGAGTGTGTTTAAGTGCAGGATTTCCCTTAGGAAACCTGCACTCTTGGTTTGCACTTGTGCATAGTGCAACAGTACTAACAAGAAGTTAGTACTGTCACTTTTAGCTTAGTTCTTAGTTAAGTAAAAGTAGGATTTAGGCTTTTAAATTCAAGTAGGATTAAGTCTAGTTATAGCTTAATATAGAATAAGTCTTAAATTGCATTTTCTAGCTTATTTTCCTAGTTTAATTTAGCTGTCAAAGTCACAAAAACCATAAAAGCCAAAAACATTAGCAGTTTTAACATTAGCTTTTAAATTCTTGTTTTTAGCTTATAGGTCTAGATTTTAAGGTTGAAATTGGTTGCTTATTAGTTGTTTGATAAGCTGGTAAAAGATAAGATCCTGGATTGCCTTATTAAGCTTTATTACTTAATAAGATTTGAGCACTTTGGCTATTTCCTGAGTATGCTACCTTCATCTTCACTTTCAGTTGTTTTCTAGTGTTGTAAGCTTAGATTTCTTTTCATTTTTAGATTAAGCATCTTATTAGCTTTCTATAACACTTTTCCTTTTTCATTTAGAGCTTAATTTGAGCTTATTATAGCTATTTAAGTAAGAATAAGCCCAAACACCTAGTTTCTGTAACAGCTTTTAGATAAGCTGTTTTAGGGCTTATTAGTTAGTGTTAGCTTATGTTCCTTTCATTAAAGTAGCTTATTTTAGTGTCCTCTTTAAGTTCCAAGTGTTAGTTTTTCATAAAAGTAAAAAAAAAAGAGCAAAAAGGGGTTGCCACCACACTCGAACCCACGACCTCACACACACAACACATATACCTTAACCAGTTTGCTACAATAGCTCATCCATCCATAACTTGCACCACTTAATCTTTATACACGTTTTAACTTTTCTTTTTTATAATAAGCCGTAGCATAATAAGCTCATTTGAGGGCTTATTCGTTAATCAATTTGGTTTTTCTTATTTTTCTTATAATCCTGCTAGTGTTTAGGACTTTTCCTGAATTTTTCAGATTTTTCTAGCTTTTATTTTATTTTTAATCATTTTTCGAAAGTTAAAATCTTATAAAATCAATAAAAAATAGAAAAAAGTTTCAGAAAAATACAAAAAAATAGTTTTTAGTTTTATAAAAAATAGCTTTAGGTTTACATCCAGTAAAATCATTTTTACACTTTTTAGATCTTAAATTTAATTTTTGAGCTTTTATTTTAAACTTTAAAAATAGGATTTTAATAATTAAAATAGTTAAAAATAGTTTTCTTTGCTTTTATAATATTTTAGACTTTTCTAAACTTAAAAATCATTTTTTCAAATTTTTAGTACTTAATTTGCTATTTTTTAAGATTTAATTAGATTAAATTAGTTTTTAATTCATAATAAATTCAAAAATAATCAAAAAAATGTTTTTCTTTTTCCTAAAATTTTCTTTTGTCCTATCTTAGGTTTAGAAATTTAGTTTACATTTTTAAGAGTAATATTTAGTAGGCTTGCTTAATTGTCGCGTTTTATTTGCTTCCCGTATTAGTTTAAATTGTTCAAATTGTTTTTTAATTGTCAATTTTAATTATTGCTTCTTATTTAGTAGTAATAGATCATCAAATCATCTATTTTGCTTATTCAAATCAGAATCCAAGCTTAAACGAGGTTTCAATTTCACTAGTCGTTGGGGAAAACGACCCGGGTGATCATATTTGCCCGGTTTAATATACGTATTATATATTATATTATATATTTTTGAGAGTGAATTTTCCTTAGGGAATTTTCTTAATTGCTCTTGTGGAATATTATTTTATAGTATATTTTATTGTGTATATTAAAACTATACACCAGGATACATTGGTGGTTTTGATTTGGATGTCATGCATTAAAGATTTTGTCGCATTATATTTTGTATATTTGTTATGGGCTAGAAATCTTTGTATTTTGAACAAGTGAACAAGTGAAGCTTCGGGCTTTTGTAACAAACAATTTGTTAAATCCAATGTATCAGTTTTAAACGGCTTTTAATGGTCGTTCTTATATATATCTTGTGTTATTGATCTATGAAGTACCACCCCCAACCCATATTCCGTTGCGACCTAATTTGGGGGTGTTACAGATTGGTATCAAGAGCCAAGGTTATAGAGAACCAGGTCAAATGTTTTTGCTGGACTATAACCGTTTTCAAACATTGCATTCATACAAAGGGATTTTCATGGAAAATATATACATACACTACTTGTTGCATTAGTTGGTTAAGACTAGATGCACTTAGGATTGATATACATGTTATGGTATAAATGTATATTACTATAAGAGTCTTATATTAAATACTAATATAAGCTATTTTTGATTTTCAGATACAGTCATGTCGGATTCTAAGGATTCCACGGTTACATACACTGTTGTGTCCAGCCCATTTGCGGATTTGCCAGATATCGGATCACCGGGAGTCGATGGACCACCCGTGATGCCAGAGGACCCATATGCCTATGTGGTAGCTGCTTTTCAGGCCCCGCCATCTCCTGATTATGTGTCGGGTCCTGAGTACCCACCTTCACCAGAGTTTGTTCCGGAGCCTGTATACCCGGAGTTCATGCCACTAGAGGATGAGATACTTCCAGCTGAGGAGCAGCCACTACCTGCTGCTATCTCACCTACTGCTGATTCACCAGGTTATGTTCCTGAGTCAGATCCTGAGGAGGATGATGATGAGGACCTTGAGGAGGATCCTGCCGATTATCCTGCCGACGGAGGAGATGATGGCGATGATGAGAATGAGTCATTCGATGATGACGAGGATGAGGATATTGATATTGAGGGGGATGAGGAGGAGGAGGAGCACCCAGCTCCTGCCGACTCTACAGTTGTTGCTTTACCAGCTGTTGATTAGGCCCCATCTGCTGAGGAGACTGAGCTGTTTGAGACCGACGAGTCTGCGGCCACACCACCACCACATCCTGCATACCGCGTTACTGCTAGGATATCCATCAGAGATGAGACACCGATATAACTTCCTCCTAGGGAAGAGGTTGAGAGACTTCTTGCTATGCCTACTCCACCTTCATCACCACTTTCCCTATGGTCATCACTACTTCCCCAGATACCTTCTCCACTACTACCCCCGATACTATCACCACTACCAGTATCACTACCACTACCTCAGATTCCCTCACCACCACTACTAGTATCATTACCAGTACCTGTGTTATCTCCATCACCACCTGCTAGTCCTATTCGTCCGTTGGGCTATCGAGCTGCGATGATCCAACTAAGAGCCGAGGCTGTATCTACTTCCCATTCACTACCATTACCACCACCCATTATATTCTCCTACACCAGACCAGATGCACCATCATCAGGGATACCACCTTTGCATTTAATCTCTACTAACCGTAGAACAAACAGACCCGAGGTTACCTTACCACCTCGGAAGAGGTTAGGCATTGCTCTTGGTCCTAGGTAAGAGGTTAGAGAGAGCTCGTCTGCTGCTGCTGCTAGACTGACTGGAGGTATTAGGGCAGACTATGGTTTTGTTGCTACCATGGACAGGGAGATTATACGAGATCTAGAGAGAGATGTTGGTTATAAGATCACCGACACTTGGGATGAGATGCTGGTGGATATGCCAGGGGCACCAGCGACTGATAACACATAGATGGGTCGACGGATGAGAGAGTTTACCACTAGGGTTATGCAAGACACAGATGAGATCTATACTAGGTTAGATGATGAGCAGTATGAGCGACAGCTGATGGCTGGTCAGCTCAACATGCTTTATAGGGATAGGCGTGCACATGCTCGTACTGCTAGGCTTATGGAGGCTAAGGCCAGGATGTCTCGAGAGGCTTAGGGACGATCTATGGATGCAAGTGACCTTGCGCGTGCAGAGGTTATGTCGTTATGTACTCAGGTGGTAGCACAGCATGCAGTGATTACAGAGCTACAGGTAACAGACCGCAGGAGGCTGGCGGTGATTACAGAGATGCTGGCAGCAAACCGCAGGAGGCAGAAGCAGTTCATAGAGGCGCTGAAGCTGCTGAAGAGACTTTAGACTTAGATGATAGAGTTCGAGAGACAACAGGGACCCGCCAAAGGTCCTGCACAGCCAGATGCACTAGAGGAGGCTGGTAGCAGTTCCTAGATCCTGTTATGGCTAGTTATTTTGTACAGCCTACTAAGTATTAAGAGTAACTTACGGCTAGTATGGCTTTAGGTTGTATATATTCTTTTATCTTGTAACCTAATCGTTGTGATCATTTTGTATCTGAACCAATCATGTATGCTTTCCAATTATATATGGAATGGTGGTATTATGTCATGTCGGTAATCGAATTTATTATGAATGAATGTCAATTTAGTTACACCATTGTTAACTTCAATTCAGTTGTATATTTCACTATGTGTTGTGATCTCTCTTTACTTATTGTTTATATGTCATGTCATGGTTATGATTTTATGAAATCTAACGGGTATTATATTTTCTTGTGATTGAAGAAAATGGCACCAAAAAGAGCAACGAGGTCAAACATAGCCCCATAAACAACCAACACTACATATGTCACTAATGCCCAGCTTCAGGCAATGATTAATCAAGGCGTTACTGCCGCTTTGGCAGCACGTGATGCTAACAGAAGTACGAATGGCTATGACAGCCATAATTCGGGAACGGGTGTTAGAAGGACAGAACGAGCTGCTCATGAATGTACTTACACTGACTTTCTTAAATGTCAACCATTAAACTTCAAAGGCACGGAAGGAGTTGCTGGTCTATCTCAATGGTTTGAAAGAATGGAGTCTATTTTCCATATCAGCAATTGTACAGTTGAGAATCAAGTAAAGTTTGCTACTTGCACTCTCTATTCAGTTGCTTTAACATGGTGGAACACTCATGTCAAGACAGTTGGCCATGATGCCGCTTACGGTATGCCTTGGAAAACACTTATGAAAATGATGACTGACAAATACTGTCCTCGAAATGAAATCAAGAAACTAGAAATAGAGATTTGGGATCTGAAGGTGAAGGGTACTGACTTGACAAGTTATACCCAACGCTTTCAGGAATTGGCTTTGTTGTGCGGGAGGATGTTTCCCAAAGAATATGATAAAATTGAAAAATATGTCGGTGGCCTTCCCGACCTGATTCATGGGAGTGTAGTGGCGTCTAAACCAAAGACAATGCAAGATGCAGTTGAAATTGCAACCGAGCTATTGGATAAGAAAAACCGAACTTTTGCTGAACGCCAGACAGAGAGTAAAAGGAAGCTTAAGGACACCCCAAGGAACACTCAGAACCAACAACAATAACAACAATAGAACAAGAGGCAGAACACTGGTCGGGCCTACACTACAGGATCTGGTGAGAAGAATCCATACAAGGGATCTAAACCCCTATGCTCAAAATGCAACTATCACCACGATGGTCCATGTGCTCCTAAATGCAACAAATGCAACAAAGTTGGCCATTTTGCTCGTGACTATAGAAGTACGGAAAATGCTAACAACCAGAAGGGCACTGGGTCGGGTTAGAAGCCTACTTGATATGAGTGTGGAGTTCAGGGACATGTCGTGACGGGTACGTTCCTTCTAAACAACCGCTATGCCTCTGTCTTATTTGATACTGGTGCCGATAGAAGTTTTGTATCCACTGCATTTAGCTCCCAAATTGATATCACACCAACTGCATTAGATTACTATTATGACGTTGAACTAGCTGATGGGAGAATAATTAGGTTGAACACTATCCTTAGGGGTTGTACATTAAACATCCTGAACCACCCATTTAACATAGACTTAATGCTCGTAGAACTTGGTAGTTTCGATGTTATAATTGGTATGGATTGGTTGATAAAGTACCAAGCAATCATTGTGTATGCCGGGAAGATCGTTCGTATCCCCTGGGGAAATGAAACATTAATTGTTCACGATGACGGAAGCAACCAGGGACACGAGGCTCGTCTGCACATTATCTCGTTCACCAAAACACAAGAATACATGCTAAAAGGATGTCCAGTCTTTTTGGCAAACGTTAATACAAAGGAGACGAAAGACAAGTCGGAGAAGAAGAGACTTGAGGACGTACCAATCGTCCAGGATTTTCCTGATGTATTCCCTGAGGACTTGTCGGGTCTTCCTCCGACTCGACAAGTAGAATTTCAAATCGATTTGATACCTGGTGCTGCACCCGTAGCTCGGGCGCCTTATCGATTGACACCTTCTGAAATGAAAGAGTTATCGGAGCAACTAAAAGAACTATCTGACAAAGGCTTTATAAGACCTAGTTCCTCACCTTGGGGATCTCCGGTCTTGTTTGTCAAGATGAAGGACGGATCGTTTCAAATGTGCATTGATTATCAGGAATTGAATAAATTGACGGTGAAGAACCGTTATTCGCTCCCAAGAATTGATAATTTATTTGATCAGCTTCAAGGGTCGAGTGTCTACTCAAAGATCGACCTAAGGTCGGGTTATCACCAACTGAGGGTTTGAGAAGAAGACATTCCAAAGACTGCTTTCAGAACCCGTTACGGCCATTATGAATTTCAAGTTATGCCATTTGGTTTGACAAACGCACCTACCATATTCATAGACCTTATGAATCAGGTGTGCAAACCATATCTAGATAAATTCGTAATTGTCTTTATTGATGATATTCTGATATATTCAAAGAACAAGCAAGAACACGAAGAGAACCTTAAGTTAATCTTAGAGTTGCTTAAGAAAAAGGAGTTGATTGCCAAGTTTTCCAAGTGTGAATTTTGGATTCCTAAAGTACAGTTCCTCGGTCATGTGATTGACAGCCAGGGTATTCACGTGGACCCCGCCAAGATCGAATCCATTAAAGATTGGGCATCTCATAAGTCACCAACGGAGTAACGTAACATTTTTAAGGTCTTGCAGGTTACTATCGAAGATTCATCGAAGGATTTTCAAAGATTTGCCAAACCAATGACCCAACTCACTTAGAAGGTTTAAGTTTGAGTGGGTGACAACAAGAAACAACAATCCAATTGTTAGAAGCAGAAGTTGTGTATTGCAAGCCATTCTTCTGGCTTTAAACCTGAAGGAAGCGAAGAATATATCATATACTGCGATAACTTCGATCAATAAGGTTTGGGCTCTGTGATGATGCAAAGAGAGAATGTGATAATGCTTATCATCACGCTAACTGAAAAGTGTGCAATATCATATTCTTTATACCATACTCATTAAAGACGAATTTTAGAAGAGAAGATCAGCCACCAAGGTCAAGCATTGATCACGAATCCATAGAAGACATCGTGTAATTTTTACTCTCTTAATCGTTCGATTTTAATTGTTTGATTACGCTTGTATAATTACAATGGTTGTGGGCTAATACCCTCGGGTATTAGCCATCTTAATGAAAGTTCAATGTTTGGTTTGTTTTAAAATCGATTTCTTAATTTATCGTTGATTGTTTAATTATGTTTATCACCTTATACTTGTTTATGTGTTTGAATATGCGACCTATCATTCAACTGGATCTAGTGATACAGACCAAGTAATCTAGATACCGAGATAGCTCTCCATATCGTGTTTCATATTACTGGACCAATAGGATCACAAATAACGTTCTGTCTTTGTCTTTAAATTATGAGCTTAGTTGGACCGGTAGGTGACCCGTTTATGTTTTAGCAATCATGCTCTTAATTGACTGATAAAGATTGGAATAGTGGACTACCAGTATATAAAACACCATCAAACAATAAGTGGGTAAAGTCCCGTTGGGCTAGGGTTTTAACAGGATCACCACTGCTTTAATTCTCTAAGATAGATTATAATTAAACTAAAGGATGCTTTATGCGGATGCATTAATTGTGACAGGATTAATCGTGTCTAGGTCTTAGGATGATGTCCCGCCTAAGTCTTAAGAATGATATGCCGCTTTGAGATAAGTAAATCATTGCACTAAAACAAACAAACCAGCATTGAACCGGATTTAATATGGCTAATACAATTTTCTATCATTTGGCTTGTACCGCTTTTCTATCTTCTAATCTTCTTCTTTTGTGTTTATTGTCTATTGAATTGATATTTGTTTCCACCGAACCTGTGCCAGTCTCTCAGGCTGAAAACCCCCATATCATTAGACAACGTACATAGCATAGGTTTAACTAGTAAATAGACTAATTAAAATACTAATAGAATACAGGATTAATGTTCTACTCTTAGTATTAGACACCCTACTTAATGCAAACTCCATCTTAACCGGGTACACTGCTCGTTAAAGTGTTATTTTAGGTTTGTCGGCTAAATATAAATTTAAAACTTGATAATCAAATAATTGACCCTATACGACAGCACATCAATACCTTTCTTCATCTTAAAAGCTTGTATAACCATCTTTCTTGAAATTCTTTAACTATTCCACTTCGTGACTTCAAGGAAGACGTAGAGTATCAGAGTAGCGGAAGTCTTTTAAAACATGTACTTGAGCTTTTATAATGTCTTTACATATGTTGTTCGAGTATGAGCATGTGGTTATGAATCTGACTCATCTTGGACTAGCTGCTGCCACCATCGGGAATACCTGCAGGTTTAGGTTAGTGATAATCAACAGATATGGATGAAAGTGTCTTTATCACATCATCGAATATGGTTGCCATAACCATGGTTCCCCGTTAATCGGTATAAATACTGCCTGTGATCAGGTGGAATTCAAAAGAATCTCTTTGACAGGGTTTCGCAGCTGCACTAGTCGTTCTCGTTACCAAAGTGTCTCAAAGCAGACAACACGGTAAGAGTGAATCTGTGAGTTACTATCTCACTGATTGAGTCATCAATTCATATTCCATACCAAATTGATATCTAGTTTTCACAAGTTTGATCCATATAGGATCGCACAAGTCACCTACCTCAGTGCTATTTGATGTTGACACTTAAAGGATTTCCATTCGTCACTATGAAATGCTAGAGAGCATCACTCTGAATGTTCAGGCAAGATCAAAAGTATAACACCTCGTGTTTTAGGGTCATTTACGACGTCAATAAATTCACTATGTATTTTTAGTATTGTACGCGTTTGCTTTTAATCGTAAAAGTTAAGTTAAATCGCGTAAGCTAAAAATGATCATTCAATGTAAACGGTCATCAAACAATTAAATGTTTACATCAAGCAAGTGTTAAGTAATAATTTTGAGGATAATTATTAACTTTGTTCATTTAATTTCTATTGGTTACGTAAATTGTTTATGTTTCACGATAAAATGCGTTTAGGCATACCCGGAACCACATTAATTAATCTACGCTTCAACAAATACTTATTTTTATACTCAATGCCCAAAGTTTTATAATAAAATTCACCCACAAGTATATACTTAGCCGAATTCTATGCAAGAAAAATGAACCAAGACATATACTTTACAAAATAAACATCTTTATGAAAAATCTACAACTTTTAACTTATATATCTTACTAGATATTTTATTAAGGCCAAAGATCATCTAGAAACTCTTCCTCCCCCTAACCCACGGCTACAACAACATTTAGGGTCAAGGAGTATAAATTTTTACAACTTAGTCTTTGTACAACACAACCTCATTAAAACTAGCCATCACTTATTTCCTTTGACCAACATAGTCTTCCTCATTTCACTCATCTTGTTTGTGATCCCTAATAGTGTTCTTGACTAGCCTTGAATACATATAAGAGATATATGATACTAGTATACCAAGAGAGATAACTTTACTTCATTTACCAAAAATCAAAACCTATTCTCTCTTTTGCTCCTTACACCCCCACGGCTCAAATCCAAAACCACAAACCATCCATAAAACAATTATCTAAAACATTTACACACATTCCTACATGATATCTAAGATAACCTAAGATGATTTGAAGGTTTGATTTAAGGTTTACAAAGGTTAATCAAGCAAGAAGCAAGATTAGGGTTTCATTTGTTTTTAGGGTTTTCAAGACTTGCAAGTTAGGGTTTGGTTGCTAAACAAGGGTTTAGCTTTTGTTGTTCATCACTACACATCACCTTAAGGTCATCTAAAACTCTTTATGTCTTTACATTTATCATTTTATGTATATATAAGTTCTATGTAGCAAAATCACCATTTAGGATACTTTTGAACATGTAAAATGGGTTTTTACTTGTGATCATTGTTTTATGAACTTTTACATATGTTATGTTGTTGGTAATATCATATTATAATGGGATTATAAGTGTTGTAAATTATAAGTGTTGTACAATGTTAGTTTATGTGTGAAAAGTATATGTATAAACTAGTTAATCAAAAGTTACGTAAGAAAGTTTATGATTTATAAGTGTTGTTAAGGACTTGTTATCTTGGACACTTGGATAAAGTATGGACTAATGGACATTATAACATATAATACATAGGATATAAAGAGTTATGGAAGACTTATGGTACTTTATTAAGTGGAAAAGTATATAAAAAAATGTATATAATGAATTATATAAAAGATATAAAAGGACTCTTTTGATTCGAATTCAAAATAGTGGGTTTAACATTTTTATAAACTAGTACATCTCATGACGATTTTAAAAAGGTAAGAAACTCGAAAAACGGATTAATAATGAGGAAGATACGTAGTTTACAAGTTATACGTTAATTAAACGCGTTATAAAAGAAATTTTATAAAAACAAGTTATAAAATACTTTTGCTATATAAAGTTTATTATTTTACTCAGATCACACATATTTTTAGGATTCCAAAACAATAAGAATCGTAATTTTTCGATCAATAACGAAGGAGTTATGAATTACGCGAGTTTATATAGTTAAATGTATAAACATACTTTTATAAAACTATTTTTATAAAAGTTACTGTTCATCTCAGACATGAACATTTTGAAAACACCATTAATATGATATAACTTTTAATAACAAAGACGTGCTCGAAAGAATCGCTAAAAACGGAGCTATAACGAATCAAATACGATATTTACGGGTTTTACGATAACTAAATCTATAAAAATAATTTTATAAACTGTTATGAACAGTAAAAGTACTGTTTACCAGTAGGTCAAAAATATTAAAATATAATATTTTGATAACTTGTCTTAATACGAAAGCGTGGACATAAAAAACGTAAGAAACGGGCTTAAAACGAAGAAATCGCGTCGTTTTTGCTATTGAGATATTTATAAATGTTTTAACTTTATCAATATAATTTCACAAACACGATTAGATGGTGATGTAGCTATATAGAATTGTATATGGCATTAGTTAATCAATGTGCTTAGTACTTATGCGACCTACGTTTAATTAGGTTGCATTCCGTCATCTCCGAGACGCATTTTCTGTTGTATTTGGATTATCATTAACTCAAGGTGAGTTCATAGCCCCACGTTTTTACATTTATAATGATTTATAAGTTTTGGGGTGAGAAACATATGCATGTTTTACAAATGGACGTAAGTGGAAATTTTACATTACGATTACGTGTTTGCCTAAGTAGCGATAACCCTGTCTGGGCCCATTATCATGAACTGTCAATTACTAGGATTGTGAGCGCGAATGTTATGAATAGATCTATTAAGATTGACATCCCCGTTAGGGTGATTAGCTATCATTGGACAAACAAACGTATACCATGTCGGACATAGGATGTTGCGGGTTAGAACATCATCACGGGCAATGTTGGCAATTTATATTGCATTTCATACATGTCGAGCTTTAGTGTCATGAGCTTAGAAAAACGTAATTAGATTTTATGATGTTTGCATCTGTTGCATTATCATGGGGAAATCTTGCGGTCCTACATTATACTTTTATAAACCTATGAATTCACTCAACAATATGTTGACGTTTTAAAGCAATGTTTTTCAGGAGGTCAATAAGCACAGGGTGCAAGGGATACATTGGTGGTTTTATATTTTAGATGTCACGTGCATGAAGATTTGGTTGCATTTCATTTTGGGATATTTGTTATGAACTAGTATCTTTGTATTTTGGAAACAATGAACAAGTAAAGCTTTGGGCTTTTGTATCAAACGCTTTGTTAAATCCAATGTATCAGTTTTAAACGGCTTTTAATGGTTGTTCTTATATTATCTTATGTTATTGATCTATGAAGTACCACCCTCAACCCATATTCCGCTGCGACCCAATTTGGGAGTGTTACAGATTGATATCAAGAGCCAAGTTTATAGAGAACCAGGTCAAATATTTTTGCTGGACTATAACCGTTTTCAAACATTGCATTCATACAAAGGGATTTTTACGGGACATATATACATACACTACTTGTTGCATTAGTTGGTTAAGACTAGATGCACTTAGGATTGATATACATGTTATGGTATAAATATATATTACTATAAGAGTCTTATATTAAATACTAATATAAGCTATTTTTGATTTTCAGATACAGTCATGTCGGATTCTGAGGATTCCACAGTTACATACACTATTGTGTCCAGCCCATTTATGAATTTTCCATATATCGGATCACCAGGAGTCGATGGACCACTTGTGATGCCAGAGGACCCATATGCCTATGTGGTAGCTGCTTGTCAGGCCCCGCCATATCCTGATTATGTGTCGGGTCCTGAGTACCCACCTTCACCAGACTTTGTTCTAGAGCCGGTTTATCCAGAGTTTATGCCACCAGAGGATAAGGTACTCCCAACTGAGGAGCAGCCCCTACCTGCTGCTGTCTCACCTACCGCTAATTCACCAGGCTATGTTCCTGAGTCGGATCCCAAGGAAGATCCAGAGGAGGATGATGATGAGGACCCTGAGGAGGATCCTGGTAATTATCCTGCCGAAGGAGGAGACGATGGCGATGATGAGGATGAGTCATCCGATGATGACGAGGATGATGATATTGATATTAAGGGGGATGAGGAGGAGGAGGAGCACTCAGATCCTACCGACTCTACAGCTGTTGCTTTACCAGCTGTTGATCATGCCCTATCTGCTGAGGAGACTGAGCCGTTTGAGACAGACGAGTCTGCGGCCACACCATAACCACATCCTGCATACCGCGTTACTGCTAGGATAACCATCAGAGATGAGACACCGATATCACTTCCTCCTGGGGAAGAGGTTGAGAGACTTCTTGCTATGCCTACTCCACCTTCATCACCACTTTCCCTATGGTCATTACCACTTCCCTAGATACCTTCTCCACCACTACCCCTGATACTATCACCACTACCAGTATCACCACCACTACCTCAGATTCCCTCACAACCACTACTAGTATCATCACTAATACCTGTGTTATCTCTATCACGACCTGCTAGTCATATTCGTCCGTTGGGCTATCGAGCTGCGATGATCCGACTGAGAGCTGAGGCTGCATCTACTTCCCATTCACTACCATTACCACCACCTATCATACTCTCCCACACCAGACCAGATGCACCATCATCAGGGACACCACCTTTGCATCTACTCTCTACTGACCGTAGAGCAGACAGACCCGAGGTTACCTTACCGCCTCGGAAGAGGTTAGGTATCGCTCTCGATCTAAGATATGAGGTAGGAGAGAGCTCATCTGCCCCTACTGCTAGACCTCCTGGAGGTTTTAGGGTGGACTATGGTTTTGTTGCTACCATAGACAGGGAGATTATGCGGGATCTAGATAGGGATGTTAGTTATGGGATCACCGACACTTGGGATGAGATGTCGGTAGACATGCTAGGGGCACCAGCGACTAATGACATAGAGTTAGGTCAACGGATGACAGAGTTTACCACTAGGGTTAGGCAAGACACAGACGAGATCTATACGAGGTTGGATGATGAGCAGTCTGAGAGACAGCTAATGGCTGGTCGGCTCAACATGATGTATAGGGATAGGCGTGTACATGCTCATACTGCTAGGCTTATGGAGGCTGAGGCCAGGATGTCTCGAGAGGCTTGGGGATAATCTATGGGTGCGAGTGACCTTGCACTTGCAGAGGTTATGTCGCTACGTACAGGCAGCGGACCGCAGGAGACAGGCGGCGATTACAAAGATGCTGGCGGCAGGCCGCAGGAGATAGGAGCAGTTCATAGAGGCACTGAGACTGCTGAAGAGACTTCAGACTTAGATGACAGAGTTTGAGAGGCAGCAGGGACCAGCTAAAGGTCTTGCATAGCCAGATGCACCAGACGAGGCTGGTAGCAGTTCCTAGATCATGTTATGGCTAGTTATTTTGTACAGCCTACTAAGTATTATGGGTAACTCCCGGCTAGTATGGCTTTAGGTTGTATATATTCTTTTATCTTGTAACCTAATTGTTGTGATCATTTTGTATATGAACCAATCATGTATGTTTTCCAATTATATATAGAATAGTGGTATTATTTCATGTCTGTAATTGAATTTATTATGAATGAATGTCAATTTAGTTACACCATTGTTAACTTCAATTCAGTTGTATATTTCACTGTGTGTTGTGATCTCTCTTTACTTATTGTTTATATGTCATATCATGGTTATGATTTTACAAAATCTAACGGGTATTATATTTTCTTGTGATTGAAGAAAATGGCACCAAAAAGAGCCACGAGGTCAAACATAGCCCTAGAAACAACCAACACCACATCTATCACTAATGCCCAGCTTCATGCAATGATTAACCAAGACGTTACTGCCGCTTTGGCAGCATTTGATGCTGATAGAAATACGAATGGCGATGATAACCATATTTAGGGAGTGGGTGTTAGAAGGACAGAACGAACTACCTGTGAATGTACTTACACTGACTTTTTCAAATGTCAACCATTAAACTTCAAAGGCATGGAAGGAGTTGCCGGTAAATCTCAATGGTTTGAAAGAATGGAGTCTGTTTTCCACATCAGTAATTGTACAGTTGAGAATCAAGTTAAGTTTGCTACTTGCACTCTCCATTTAGTTACTTTAACATGGTGGAACACCCATGTCAAGACAGTCAGTCATGATGCCGCTTACGGTATGCCTTGGAAAACACTCATGAAAATGATGACTAACAAATACTGTCCTCGAAATGAAATTAAGAAACTGGAAATGGAGATTTGGGATCTGAAGGTGAAGGGTACTGACTTGACAAGTTATACCCAACGCTTTCAGGAATTGGCTTTGTTTTGCGGGAGGATGTTTCCCAAAGAATCTGATAAAATATAAAATATGTCAGTGGCCTTCCCGACATGATTCATGGGAGTGTAGTGGCGTCTAAACCAAAGACAATGCAAGATGTAGTTGAAATCGCAACTGAGCTAATAGATAAGAAAATCCGTACTTTTACTTAACGCCAGACAGATAGTAAAAGGAAGTTTGAGGACACCTTAAGGAACACTCATAACCAACAACAACAACAGAACAAGAGGCAAAACACTGGCCGGGCCTACACTACAGGATCTGGTGAGAAAAAGCCATACGAGGGATCTAAACCCCTATGCGTTAAATGCAATTATCACCATGATGGTCCATGTGCTCCTAAATTCCACAAGTGCAACCGAGTTGGCCATCTGGCCCATGACTGCAGGAGTATCGCCAATGCCAACACTGCTAACAACCAGAAGGGCACTGGGTTGGGTCAGAAGCCTACTTGCTATGAGTGTGGAGTTTAGGGAAATTTTAAGAGGGAATGTCCAAAGCTGAAGAACAACAACAACCGTGGTAACCAAGTTGGAGGTGGCAATTCTCCAGCCAAAGTGTATGCGATAGGGCATGCCGGGACAAACCCAGACTCTAATGTCGTGACGGGTATGTTCCTTCTAAACAACCGCTATGCTTCTATCTTATTTGATACTGGTGCCGATAGGAGTTTTGTTGCATTTAGCTCCCAAATTGATATCACGCCAACTGCATTAGATCACTATTATGACGTTGAACTAGCCGACGGGAGATAATTAGGTTGAACACTATCCTTAGGGGTTGCACATTAAATATCCTGAACTATCCATTCAACATAGACTTAATTCCCGTAGAACTTGGTAGTTTCGACGCTATAATTGGTATGGATTGGTTGGTAAAGTACCAAGCAATCATTGTATGTGCCGAGAAGATCGTTAGTATCCCTTGGGGAAATGAAACTCTAATTGTTCACGGTGACAGAAGCAACCGGGGACACAAGGCTCGTCTGCACATTATCTCATACACTAAAATACAAGAATACATGCTAAAAGGATGTCTGGTCTTTTTGGAAAACGTTAATACAAAGGAGACGGAAGACAAGTCGGAGAAGAAGCGACTTGAGGACGTACCAATTGTCTGGGATTTTCCTAATGTATTCCCTGAGGACTTGTCGGGTCTTCCTCCGACTTGACAAGTGGAATTTCAAATCGATTTGATACCTGGTGCTGCACCCGTAGCCTGGGCACCTTATCGATTAGCACCTTCTGAAATGAAAGAGTTGTCGGAGCAACTGAAAGAACTATCTGACAAAGGCTTTATAAGACCTAGTTCTTCACCCTGGGGAGCTCCAGTCTTGTTTGTCAAGAAGAAGGATAGATAGTTTTGAATGTGCATTGATTATCGGGATTTGAATAAACTGACGGTGAAGAACCGTTATCCGCTCCCAGGAATTGGTGATTTATTTGATCAGCTTCAAGGGTCGAGTATCTACTCGAAGATCGACCTAAGGTCGGGTTATCACCAATTGAGGGTTCGAGAAGAAGACATTTCAAAGACCGCTTTCTGAACCCATTACGGCCATTATGAATTTCAAGTTATGCCATTTGGTTTGACAAACACACCTGCGGTATTTATGGACCTCATGAACCGCGTGTGCAAGCCATTTTTGGATAAATTTGTGATTGTCTTTATTGACGATATCTTTATCTACTCCAAGAACAAGAAGGAACACGAAGAACATCTTAAGGCAATTCTGGAATTACTTAAGAAAGAGGAGTTGTACGCTAAATTCTTTAAATGTGAATTTTGGATTCCTAAGGTACAATTTCTCGGCCACGTGATTGATAGTCAAGGCATTCACGTAGACCCCGCCAAAATCGAATCCATAAAGGACTAGGAATCTCATAAAACGCCAACAGGGATTTGTTAATTTTTAGGTCTCGCTGGGTGTTACCGAAGATTCATCGAAGGATTTTCAAAGATTGCCAATTCGATGACCAAGCTTACTCAGAAAGGAGTTAAGTTCGATTGGGGAGACAAACAGGAAGCCGCTTTCCAGTTATTAAAGCAGAAGTTGTGTAGTGCGCCAATTCTGGCTTTACCTGAGGGAAGCGAAGATTTTGTAGTCTATTACGATGCGTCGCATAAGGGATTGGGTGTTGTATTAATGAAAAGAGAGAAAGTAATTTCTTATGCATCACGCCAATTAAAAATTTATGAGAAGAACTTTACAACTTATGATTTGGAACTTAGATCGGTAGTGTTTTCTCTGAAACTTTGGAGACACTAATTGTACGGAACTAAGTATATGGTGTTCACGGATCATAAGAGTCTACAACACATTCTTAATCAAAAGGAGCTAAATACAAGGCAGCGTCGTTGGCTAGAACTACTTAGTGATTACGACTGTGAGATCCGTTACCACCCGAGGAAAGCGAATGTTGTTTCTGATGCTTTGATCAGGAAGGAGCAGAGTAAACCATTAAGAGTTCAAGCCTTAGAGATGACTATTGGCTTGGATCTTCCTAAACAAATCTTGAATGCTCAGACTGAAGCACGAAAACCAGAGAACATCAAGAACGAAGATGTTGGAGGCATGTTGGTTGAAAACTCAAAGGATCCGGAGAAATTTAGAACAGAAAAGTTGGAACCTCATGCGGATGGAACTCTATGCTTCAGTGGCAGGAGTTGGTTACCATGTTATGGCGACTTGAGGACTGTAATCATGCACGAGTCCCACAAGTCAAAATATTCTATCCATCCAGGTTCTGACAAGATGTATCAAGATATGAAGAAGCTATATTGGTGGCCCAATATGAAAGCCGACATCGCCACCTATGTTAGTAAATGTCTGACGTGTACCAAGGTCAAGGCAGAACATCAAAGGAAATCAGGATTGTTGGTACAACCCGATATACCACAATGGAAGTGGGACAATATCATGATGGATTTTGTCACGAAGCTTCCTAAGTCATCGCAAGGTTATGACACCATTTTGGTGATTGTCGACCGACTCACTAAGTCCACAATCTTTGTATCGATGAGGGAAATTGATCCCCTAGATAAACTAGCAAGAATGTACCTAAAGGAAGTGGTCACGAGGCATGGAGCTCACTTCAGAAAGCTTTGGGTACTAACCTGGACATGAGTACTGCATATCATCTACAGACTGATGGACAAAGCAAGAGGACTATTCAAACTCTCGAGGATATGCTGCGTGCCTGTGCGATCGAATTTGGAAAGAGTTGGGTTAACCATTTACCATTGGTCGAGTTCTCGTATAACAATAGCTATCACGCTAGCATCAAGGCTGCACCATTTGAAGCACTTTACGGTTGAAAGTGTTGTTCACCTGTGTGTTGGGCCGAGGTTGGACAAGTGCAACTCACTGGTCCAGAATTAGTTCAAGAAACAACAGAGAAGATCATCCAGATCAAGCAAAGGATGCAAGTCGCCCGTGATAGACAAAAGAGTTACGCCGATCTAAAGCGTAAGCCGATGGACTTCCAAGTTGGGGATAAAGTTATGCTTAAAGTTTCGCCTTGGAAAGGGGTCATACGTTTTGGCAAACGGGGGAAGTTAAACCCTAGGTACGTTGGACCATTCAAGGTGTTGGAAAAGGTTAGATCCGTTGCATACAAGCTTGAGCTTCCTGAAGAGCTGAGCAGAGTTCACAATATGTTTCATGTATCCAACCTGAAAAAGTGCTATGCCGACGAACTATTAGTCGTTCCGTTGGATGGACTACATTTTGATGACAAGCTTCAATTCGTCGAGGTACTGGTCAAAATCATGAATCGTGAAGTCAAACAGTTGAGGCAAATCCGTGTCCTGATTTTCAAGGTTCGATGGAACTCTAGGCGAGGCCCTGAGTTTACATGGGAACGCAAAGATCAATTCAGGAAGAAATATCTACACCTCTTCACAAAGACCACACCGTCGTCAAGTTCCGCATCTTAAGCCTTGAGGACAAGGCTCACTTAAAGGGGGGAGACTATAACACCCCATGTTTTAGGGTCATTTACGACATCAATAAATTTACTATGTATTTTTAGTATTGTACGCGTTTGCTTTTAAATCGTAATCGTTAAGTTAAATCGCGTAAGCTAAAAATAATCATTCAATGTAAACGGGCATCAAACAATTAAATGTTTACATCAAGCAAGTGTTAAGTAATTATTTTGAGGATAATTATTAACTTTGTTTATTTTATTTTTATTGGTTGCGTAAAGTGTTTACGTTTCGCGATAAAATACGTTTAGGCATTCCCAAAACCACCAAAACTGTTCTACACTTCAACAAATACCCACGATTATACCCAATACCTAAAATTTACAAAAATATATCATACATATGCATCTATAACCGGATTTATAGGAAAAGATCAAAGAAATATCTAATTTTCTTCCAACTTGCATTGTACATTCACCAACTAATAAATCCTTAAGACTTTTACAAGGACTTCACCATACCTTGACCATAAGACTTCCCTAAATCACTCATCTTGTCTTGGACTTCTTACATGCATCTTTAACTCTTATTATACATATAAGGACTTATACTAGAAGGAATACATACACAACTCATTTCCTTAAGTGTAAAACATAAAAAATCCTCTCCCTTTTTGCCCTTTAACCCATGGCCAAACACCAAACTCATACAAAATCCATATCAAACTCATTTAAAACACTTACACACATTCCTACATGATATCTAAGATGACATAAGGTGGTTAGAAGGCTTGGTTAAGCATTTACAAAGATGAAAGCAAGGAAAAGGAAAGCTAGGGTTTCATTGATTTTTAGGGTTTTCAAGACTTGCAAGTTAGGGTTTGGTTTCTATAGGAGGGTTTAGCTTTTGTTTTTCATCACCACACATCACATTAAGGTCATCTAAAACTCTTTATGTCTTTACATTTATCATTTTATGTATATATAAGTTCTAAGTAGCAAAATCACCATTTAGGATACTTTTGAACATGTAAAATGGGTTTTTACTTGTGATCATTATTTTATGAACTTTTACATATGTTATGTTGTTGGTAATATCATGTTATAATGGGATTATAAGTGTTGTGCAATGTTGGTTTAAGTGTGAAAAGTATATGTATAAACTAGTTAATCAAAAGTTACTTAAGATAGTTTATGATTTATAAGTGTTGTTAAGGACTTGTTATCTTAGACACTTGGACAAAGTATGGACTAAAGGACATTATAACATATAATACATAGGATATAAAGAGTTATGGAAGACTTGTGGTACTTTATTAAGTGGAAAAGTAAATAAAACAAATGTATATAATGAATTATATAAAAGATATAAAAGGGCTTTTTTGATTCAAATTCCAAAAATTGGGTTTAACATTTTTATAAAATAGTACGTCTCATGACGATTCTAAAAAGGTAAGAAACTCGAAAAACGGATTAATAACGAAGAAGATACATAGTTTACAAGTTATACGTTAATTAACGCGTTATAAAAGAAATTTTATAAAAACAAGTTATAAAATACTTCTGCTATATAAAGTTTATTATTTTACTCAGATCACACATATTTTTTAGGATTCCAAAAACAATATATGAATCGTAATTTTTCTGATCTAATAACGAAGGAGTTATGAATTACAGTTTATATACTTAAATGTATAAAAATACTTTTATAAAAGTTATTGTTCATCTCAGACATGAACATTTTGAAAACATCATTAATACGACAGAACTTTTAATAACAAAGACGTGCTCGAAAGAATCGCTAAAAATGGAGCTATAACGAATAAAATACGACATTTACGGGTTTTACGATAACTAAATCTATAAAAATAATTTTATAAAATGTTATGAACAGTAAAAGTACTGTTCACCAGTAGGTCAAAAATATGAAAATCATAATATTTGAATAATCGTCTTAATTCGATCAAGCAGTGGACATAAGAAGTTAAGATAACGGGCTTAAAACGAGAATCGCGTTCGCTTTTTGCTATTGAGATATTTATAAACGTTTTAACTTTATCAATATAATTTCACAAACACGATTAGATGGTGATGTAGCTATATACAATTGTATATGGCATTAGTTAATCAATATGCTTGGTACTTATGCGGGCCTCGTCTATTTAGTTGCAAATTCCCGTCATCTCCGTGACGCATTTTCTGTTGTATTTGGATTATCATTAACTCAATGTGAGTTCATAGCCCCACGTTTTTACATTTATAATGATTTACAAGTTTTGGGTTGAGAAACATATGCATGTTTTATAAATGGACGCAAGTGGACATTTTACATTACGATTACGTGTTTGCCTAAGTAGCGATAACCTTGTCTGAGCCCATTATCATGAATTGTCAATTACTAAGAATATGAGCGTGAATGTTATGAATAGATCTATTTAGATTAACATCCCCGTTTGGGTGATTAGCTATCATTGGGAAAAAAACGTAAAGTTTATACAGTTATTGTCGGACATAGGATGTTGCGGGTTAGAACATCATCACGGGCAATGTTGGCAATTTATATTGCATTTCATACATGTCGAGCTTCACTGTCATGAGCTTAGGAAAACGTAACTACATTTTATGATGTTTGCATCTGTTGCATTATCATGGGGAAATCTTGCGGTCCTACATTATACTTTTATAAACCTATGAATTCACTCAACAATATGTTGACGTTTTAAAGTAATGTTTTTCCGAAGGTCAATAAGCACAGGGTGCAAGGGATACATTGGTGGTTTTATATTTTGAATGTCACGTGCATGAATATTTGGTTGCATTTCATTTTGGGATATTTGTTATGAACTAGTATCTTTGTATTTTGGAAACAATGAACAAGTAAAGCTTTGGGCTTTTGTAACAAACGCTTTGTTAAATCCAATGTATCAGTTTTAAACGGCTTTTAATGGTCGTTCTTATATTATCTTGTGTTATTGATCTATGAAGTACCACCCTCAACCCATATTCTGCTGCGACCCAATTTGGGGGTGTTACAGTGATGAACTGTAGTAGTGGCCCAGAACTCTTGCATGTAGATTTCTGGAACATCAGCTATGATCTGGAATGCCTTGTAAAAAGGATCAAGTGACGTTTCAAAAACATTCATACAACCACTTGAAGAGTTGGTTCTTTGGACTTAAGGTCTGAGCTTAGTCAAAGATAACTTTTGCCAATCGTGAGTCTGTTGGTAGGAGCGACTAAAGCGTCATCCAATGCAATTTGTTGTGGCTTTGTCGATGTCCATGGTTCTGACTAACGAAAGATCAATATAGTTTTTATATAACCAAGTTTATATATAACTATATAGTCCTTTTATGTGAGCACTTTATGATGTGAAAATTTTCTTTAAGTATTAGGACCTCCAAGACTTTTAGCACTTGTAAAGATCTATTCCTCTGAATGGCAACTTAGATAGACTTATATGCTTGAGGGATTAAGCCAACTTATTTGACAATTTAGGAATCATGGTCTTTCTAACTAGTAGAGAATTTAGATATCCTAAGTCGTATTTTAGTTATCCTTAATTTACCTTGCTTTTAAGCCTATTTTGACTCAATTAGATAGGATAATTAACCAATTTTAATTAGCATGCTAAGTTAAGTTTTAATTTGCCTTCAAATTGAAATTTTGATCTTAAGTGTTTTTGGTCTAAATCTATTAGATCGGTTCCTTAAAGATTTCACTAGATCAGTTCCTAAAAACATTCACTAGATCAGTTCTTAAAACATTCACTAGATCGGGTCCTTAATGTATCAGTTTTAAACGGCTTTTAATGGTCGTTCTTATATTATCTTGTGTTATTGATCTATGAAGTACCACCCTCAACCCATATTCTGCTGCGACCCAATTTGGGGGTGTTACAGTGATGAACTGTAGTAGTGGCCCAGAACTCTTGCATGTAGATTTCTGGAACATCAGCTATGATCTGGAATGCCTTGTAAAAAGGAGTGAGTTTCAAAACATCATACACCACTTGAAGAGTTGGTTCTTTGGACTTAAGGTCTGAGCTTAGTCAAAGATAACTTTTGCCAATCGTGAGTCTGTTGGTAGGAGCGACTAAAGCGTCATCCAATGCAATTTGTTGAGCTCTTGTGATGTCCATGGTTCTGCTTAAGAAAGAATCAATATAGTTTTTATATAACCAAGTTTATATATAACTATATAGACCTTTTATGTGAACACTTTATGATGTGAAAGTTTTCCTTAAGTATTAGGACCTCTAAGACTTTTAGCACTTGTAAAGATCTATTCCTCTGAATGGCAACTTAGATAGACTTATATGCTTAAGGGATTAAGGCAACTTGTTTGACAATATAGGAATCGTGGTCTTTCTAACTAGTAGAGAATATAGATAACCTAAGTCGTATTTTAGTTAACCTTGATTTTACCTTGCTTTTAAGCCTATTTTTAACTCAATTAGATAGCATAATTAACCAATTTTAATTAGCTTGCTAAGTTAAGTTTTAATTTGCCTTCAAATTAGAATTTTAATATTAAGTATTTTTGGTCTAAATCTATTAGATTGGTTCCTTATAATTTCACTAGATCAGTTCCTAACAACATTCACTAGATCAGTTCTTAAAACATTCACTTGATCGGGTCCTTAATGAGAATAGCTAGATCGGGTCTTTAAACAAATCTACTAGATCGGGTCCTTGATGAGAGAACAAGATTGGGTCCTTAAGAACAATGAATAGATCGGGTCCTTAATCAAAATGACTAGATCGGGTCTTCAAGGATTTTGACTAGATCGGGTCTTCAAGTGTTTTGACTAGATGTTCTAAAATGGGCTTGACTAGATCAGGTCCTTAAGGAATACGACTAGATCGGTTCCTATAAGAACATGACTAGATCGGTTCCTTAAAGGAACTTGACTAGTTCGGGTCTTCAGCTAGTTCAGTTCCACTGTTTAGATCGGCATCCTGTCTAGATCGTCATTTTCTTAAGAAATTTACAAACATGATTTTTTTGCAAACGAGTTAATCATTTATATCATTTTTAACTGTTTAGCAACATTTATAAGCACTTTTAATCATAGAATCACTACACTAGCAAAAACAAAAAGGCATACACGATCAAACCGAGCAAGAACATAAACAATTCTTCAGGATGATATACGTTATTCGAATACATTCAAGAGATCGTAAACTTCATTCCTAATACTTTACCCACTAACAATAAACATCCTAATCAAAAGCCCCAAACTGATGAACACAAAATCAACCATAAATCATCCATATGTTAATGACAAACAAAACTGAATTAAACGAGTGATTAATACACCTAAACAAACAAAATCCCTCAATCAATTAAAGTTTTTACAGAGTTTTGATTTTGAGGAACCCTAAATCAATTTTTAGGGTTTTCAACTTCAAATAAGTGTTAAATCTTAATTCCTTTGAGATGTGAGTTGTTTAAGATGTGATGAACACTTTTCTTTTATACCTTAATGCATGAAATCAACTAAAAATGGAAGATTAGAGATGGCGATTCAATGAAAAGGGTTTAGGAGGGAAAAGGGAATTGTTAAGTGTGTGTGGTTGTGTACAGGGAACGGGGTGGGTGGGGTAATATTAAACTAGTTTGGTTTTTGTCACTTTCACCCCCCAAGTTACATACCTCATTTAATTTTTACTAATAAGCAATTATAGTTTAGCAATTGGCACAAATAGCCCCTTAATGTTTTAACTATCAGACCTAATCACTTAAATTCACACAATTACTTCCTAAAGGCATAAACACATAACATATAAGGCACACATAAGCTAAACTTAATTAACTTTCCTTAAGAATGATATTCCGTTATAGCTTAAAAGATTTTTCCTTTTGAGCACATTATTATTATGAAGAAGATATTTCATATTTTGTCCCCCTCAAACAATGACTCGTTTTCTATTTAAAGAGTTGTAGTCGTTGTTTGAGTGGTCAAATGTCTTTTGAAAAAGCATTTGCTGATATTGAAAATCAAACACCATGAAATAAGATTTCTCTTATTTTAACACATAAGTGCACTGACACGTACACTTTTGGTAATATAGGAAGCACGGGTTGTGATGCAAAGTAATCACAAGCCTTTGCATGGTCATAAAGTAGACCATGCCCGAGAATAAATTCCCGTTGATAGGTCAAGTTTTCTTTTTGAAAAACTAGCCTTTAAGATGATGACCGGGTTACTATCTGAAATAATAGCAAGCTATTTTTGGCATGTTTTAAAAATGTTTGGAACTTCTGCTCGAACTTCATTTACAGCCTCGTATCATTATTGAATGATATTTTTAAGACCGTAAATGTTATCGATTTACAGAAGACATGTCATTATTACCTCTTTTTATATTTTTCTCATTTTTTTTATTTTTTATTTTTTTCTTTGGTTTTTAAAGATTTATATTTTTGTATTTTGATTTTATAAAAGTTTTTTGAAAAAAAATGAAAAATATATTTGGTTTTTCTGGTTTTGAATATATACATATGATACACATGATATCATAATAGGTACCACTACTATTCTTCAGCTTCATCTGCCGACTGTTTCAGTGTCTCAGGCGTAAAACTTCGCATTCCAAACTTGTTGATTAGAAATTCAATTCTTTCTCTGCATAGGGCTTTAGTGAAGATGTCCGCTAGCTGATACTTTGTGTTGACAAAGTAAAGCTCTACTACTCCATTCTCCACTTGCTCTTTGATGAAGTGGAATCTGATGTCAATATGTTTCGATTGAGAATGTTGAACATTGTTGCAGCATAAGGCAATAGCGCTTTTGTTATCATAGTACAATGGAATTTTATTGAATCCAAGACCATAGTCAGTAAGTTGTGATCTCATCCAAAGGACTTGAGCACAACAGCAGAACATTGCTATATATTCAGCTTTCGTATTGGATATCGCAGTGCTTTTCTGCCTTTTTTATGACCAGCTAACAAGTCTGTCTCCCAATAATTGCATACTTTTAAATGTACTTCATCTAGTATCTTGGCAACCCGCGTGATCAGCGTCTGTATAAGCTGTTAGAGCAATAGAAGAATCCTTAGGATACCAGAGTCCCCTATTAACAGTTCCTCGAAGGTATTTAAAGATTCTTTTTACAGCATGTAAGTGCTTTTCGGTAGGCTTTGCCTGATACCGGGCACACATGCATACATCAAATGTTAGGTCTGGTCTACTGGCTGTAAGATACATGAGAGTGCCAACCATTCCACAATAGTGTGTAGGGTCAACGGCTTTCCCTTGTGGATCTTCATCCAATTTGGATTTCTCCACCATAGGAGTATCCACGGGGTCGCTAGATTCCATACCATATTTTTTCAATGATTCTAGAGCATATTTAGACTGGTTTAAAAAGATTCCTCTGGGACTTTGTAAAATCTATAGTCCAAGAAAAAATGATATTTTTCCTATCATTGACATCTTAAACTTTGAACACATTATTTTTGAAAATTGGTCACATAGTTCAGGTGTAGTAGACGCAAAAATTATATCATCAACATAGATTTATACTAAGAGAATATCTTTGCCTTATCTTCTGATGAACAATGTGGGATCCACGGTTCCTTTAGAGAATTCCTGATAGAGTAGAAACTTCGATAATAGATTGTACCACGCGCGAGGAGCTTGTTTCAACCCATAGAGAGCCTTCTTAAGCTTGTACACATGATTCGTATTGCCTTGATCCACAAACCCGTCTGGTTGACTGACATAAACTTCTTCGCGCAGAATGTTGTTCAAGAATGTTGTCTTAACATCCATTTGGTAGATGATCATATTCATGTGAGCAGCATATGCGAGGAAAATTTGAATAGCATCAAGTCTAGCCACTAGAGCAAAAGATTCCTCAAAATTAATTCCCTCTTCTTGACGGTAACTACGAGCAACCAAACAAGCCTTGTTCTTTAGAATTCCTCCCATTTCATCAAGTTTTACCTTATAAATCCATTTTAAAGTAATGATCATCACTTTATCTGGACGTAGAACGAGTTCCCAGACTTCAAGACGTACAAATTCATGTAGCTCCTCTTGCATTGCTTCAATCCAACATGCTTGAGTTAATGCGTCTTTATAGTTCTTTGGTTCAACTGATGTGGAAAGGCATTGTAGTAACAAAATAAAGCTTGTTCGTGGAGTTGGAGTCTTGTGGAAACAGGTCTTTCGAGTTCACCGATAATGTTTTCTAAAGGATGATCTTTGGTCCATTTGGTAACGTGTTCTGAGTTAGGAGTAGCAGTATGCACAACAGTAGGAATAACATCTAAAGAAGAAGATGCTTCAGAATCATTTTTTTGAATTGGAATACCAAAGAACGGATCGTTATTCATGTGTACAACATCTAAGTCATTATTGTCTTCTTCAACATCATTAGGAATGATAGGAGATTGAGTTTCGGGTGTTGTTTGTGAGTTACTAGGTGATGGTGCATCTTGATCAATAGTTTTTGAGGAAGGTGAACCGGTTGATGTAGCTGGTTCTGGAGCTACTACTTCAGCAATTGGAGCAATGACTTCAGGGGCTTGGCAATCAACACTTGATGGAGGTTTGAGTAATTCATCAAACAGTGGTTGAAACAAAAGATCCCAATCAGTTCTTGAAGGTGGTACAAACGGTGTTAAAGGAGGAGGGTTTGGCACGAGTCCTGAACTGATTGTTGTAGGAGTCATTTCATGAAGTGCGGGTCCTGAACTGCTGTGTTCAGAAGCCATCGCAGTCAGCTCATCAAAATCTACATGAATTGTCTCAATGATTCGTCTGGTACGTCGGTTGTAAATTCAAAATGCTTTCTTTGTGGGTGCATAGCCAATGAAAATACCAATATCAGCTTTCGGTTGTAACTTTCCCATGTTCTTGCTATTATTTGTCGGATAACATAATGCACCAAATACATGGAAGAATGATAAGTCAAGAAGTTTGTCATGTAAAATCTCATATGGTGTTTTGCCATGACGAAGACGTATGATGGAATGATTTTGGGTGTAACATGCGGTAGCTATTGCTTCTGCCCATAAGAACAACAAAGCTTTTACATAAATCAACATTGTACGGGCAGCTTCAATTAGAGTACGATTACGTCTTTCAACGACACCATTTTGCTATGGAGAGCGAGCAACAGATGTTTCATGAGAGATGCCAACCTTCTTATAATATTCATGCAAAGTTTGATTAACAAACTCAGTTCTATTATCTGTTCTGATTCGTCAGACATGTACTTTAAGCCGCACTTGGATCATCTTGAGAAACTTGATTATGAAATCTGGAGCTTCATATTTTGACCTTAATCACTTTACCTATGTAAATCGAGAGTAATCATCTACAATGATGAGGATGTACTTCTTTCCATTAACACTTGCAACACAAATTGGTCCACAAAGATCCATGTGTAAAAGATAGAGTTTTTCTTGGTTGGTGTCTTTAGATTTAGGTTTGTGGGGTTTTTTCTTGCTTTTGCCCATTGTATAAATAGAACACAGATGGTCCTTTTCAAATTTTAGCTTAGGGAGACCTCTAACAAGACCGTGTCTAGCTAAATGGTTGATTGCATCAAAGTTTAGATGAGACAGGCGTCGGTGCCATAGCCAGGACATAGTATTTGAGGCCTTTGGCAAGAGACATATCAGGGAGGACGCCATCATATCTCCAAGAGATAGAGTATACAAATTGTTGCCTCGAGATCCAGTCAATAGATCAACACCTTCTAGATTACGAATGAAGTAGGTGTGTTAATGAAAAGCAACTTCAAGGTTCGAATCATAGAATTGTCCAATGGAGAATAAGTTATATCCAAGTCCTTCCACGTAATAAACCCTTGAGATCGTAATATTCCTAATCTGATAATCACCATATCCCAATATCTTTACTACGTGATCATTTTCGAATTTGACGGTACCCAGAAACTTATTAACGAAATTGGTGAGCTGAGAGCGATCTCCGGTTATATGCTTGGAGCAGCCAGAGTTCAAATACCAGAGAACAATTTGGACAACCTGCATTCATCAAGAGAGGAAGATGGAGCATTGGAAACTATAGATCCCCAAGATGTACTGGGTTCCTTATTATTAGCATATACAAATTTAAGAGCCTTAGATTTGCTAATAGGAACATTAGTTTTAAATTTCCTAGGTTTCCTTGAGTAAACCAATGTTACGACAGGCTTAGGTGTTTTATTTTCTAGAGCATTTGGTTTCCTAAGGGGCACTTCAGTAGTTGTGGTAATCCTAGTTAAAGGGCACGCATTTCCTACTATAGTAAAGGTCTGACCAGTAGGTCTCCAAATGTATCCAATATTTGTAAACACCTTTCCTATTGGCTTCCAAACTTTTCTCTTTGAACTTTTCTTAACAGATTTAGATTTTACACTAGCATTCACATTATTGATAAAATCAAGAACACACAAATCATGATTATCAGAAAGCATGCAACCATTACACTTAACACATAGAAGTTCAGAATTCGCATTAAGCTTGGAATGTTGCCCATTTGCAGTTCCTTTAGGTTCAACAACACTTTTCATATTTTTCAAACTAGATTTAATAGTCCTAGGGTGGGCTTCTACTTTATTCTTCAGAGTACTACTTGATGGTCGCTGAATCTTATTTTTCTTGGTATTGCCTAAAGGCTGTGATCCGTTGGCACTACTAGATGGTCTTACTCTTGTAAAAGACAACATAGTTTTGTTAGACACTAGGCTTAGTGAATCTAACTCTTTTGTCCTTGTTCTTTGGGGTGACAGCCACTAATTTATCACTTGAATTGTTGATGCTAGGGCAGGATTGTCTGATTATAATAAGCAACTCCTGAATTTGTTTAGTGTACTTACATGCAGAGTCTAAGGAATTATTTAGAGGATGTTGTGATTTTCCTAGTTCCACTATTTTCCTAAGAATCGCAGCTTCTTCTTGAGTGTGCTTAAGATAGTCAAAGTGAGCTGACCTATTATTCAACAATCTAGGGTTTAAAGTTTCCACATCAATCTTAAGCATTTCTGGAGTAATAGTATGTTTGATGACAACATTATCAGCTAAATCTTTTCCTTTAAGTTTCCTTAAGTCATTCTTAAGAGATGTAATGACCAAAACTTTTTCCTGAAGACTTGCATTTAAATCAAAGATTTCCACAGACTTTTGATTGACTTGATTAACTAACGCATCACATTGCTTTTTTGATCAAACACGTGTTGGTTTGATCGAGTCATAAAGCTGCTTATAGGTCTATTTCAAATGCGCATTCTCAGCAATAAGCTTTTACACCTTATGATCCAATTGAATATTTATCGTTTCAATCTCCTCTGGGTCCTTTTTGATCTTATCCTCATTCATTTTACCACTTAGAGATTTAATTCTCTCTTTCAACTTTTTTATGACCATGTCTTTCTCTTGTGACTGAGCTTTCAATTCATTTATTTCAAAATATTTATCAAAACTTGCAGCACCTTGATTTGAAACAACATTGTCTCTTTGAAAAATTTCCTGTTTAAGTTGAGTATCAACTTCTAAAGAAATGCAATGTTTTTCAAGAGTGGTATAATTTCTAAACAGTGTATCATACATCTCTTTTTCAATGAAATCCTTTTTGTTGAGAAACTCATTCTCAAGTTTGAGACACTTTTCACATTCATGCATATTCACATAGTCATTATCCACAGAAGAATTCAGAATTATGTTCACTATATCTTTGATAATGACTTGTTCCAAGAGTCGTTCATTTTCGTTCAAAACTTTATTCATTTTAACTTCAAATGTTTTTGACTCTAAACGATGTTGTTCTACAGCCTGTTCCATTTGATGAAAGACATTTTGGACTTCAGAAAGTTCATCAATCAAATATTGATCAAATGTATTGAATAAGTCCTTCAGAGCTTTTACAAATGGAATTATTTCATCCCTAAAACAAGCTTTGGTATGTTTAAACCCCCACGAGCCCTTAGTGATAGCTGTGGCCGTGGTTCTTTCTTTGATAACCATGTCAAAGCCAGTAAGATGGTGTTTAAGTTTCTTCAAACTCGTATTAACCATGTTGACTTTAGGAAGTTCTTTTGGAACCTCAACTTTGGTGGGTTTACTAGAAGGAGTGGGATCTAAAGAATTCACAGAATTCTGAGACCAAAAGGCTTGTTCAGCAGATAATTTAGTTTGTGGAACAAATCATTGTTTCAAAATCTGGAGATAGGTTGGTTAAGAATCAGCAATAATTGACTGTGTAGTATTAACTTTCTTTTCTTACATAATAGGATCTTGTTGTTTATAAGCATTTTTTGAACGACTCTCTTCAGCAAGCAACATTAGGTCTCCTGCGGAGGCAAAAATCTACCAATAGCTCTAGTATTCTTATTGGCTTTAATCATAAATGCTTTGGTTCTTATAAATGTGGGCTTTTTCCTTTTTTCATGATAGAAAGGATTTGGTGAAAACTAGTGATTGTTTGTGGTATGGTATGATCATAGAAAAACTAAGGTTTCGTCAACATGTGAACAGTTTGCGCAGATTGATCTCTTTTAAAAACAATATTATCTAGTTGTTTGATCTTCTTTTCTAAGGCAATTTCCCTATCAATGTTTCTAGATTCTTCTTTCTTAAAATCATTTTTGAGAAGAGTAACCGTTTGCATTAAGGATTCCTTTTCTTTTAAATGTTCTGAAAGAGTTTGTTTAAGACGATCAATCTCTATAGACTGTACACTTGAATCTGAAATGATATCATTATTTTTTAAATCAACATTTTGTCCTTCTTTTAAAACTTTAACTTGTTCCTTATATCTCTCAAGCTTAGCAGTTAAAGTATCATTGACACTTTTATTGTCCAGATATATCTTGGTACAATTAACTACTTGAGTTTTCAATTGTTCAATCACAAATAATATCAATGCATCTTGTTGTGCAGATGAGTTAGAATTCTGAACAGCTGCCTGTTGTGACTCAATCACATACTAAAAATAAGGAATGATATTGCTATCACTGGTTATCTCAGTCTCTGAGTAGTTTACAACATTCTACTGTTCATAAGACGGCATTCTCTGCACAACTTGATTTATCATATTGTTATCCATATTATCAGAATTGTGTACCTTAGCGAGAGCATCTGAACCATAATGAGATAAATTCACCATGAGAGCAACTTTGGCAGTGTTGAGTTCATCACAATCAGAATCATATGCATCGAGATCATCAGCTTGATAGGCAGCATTATGAGTGATGACATACTGAGTGACAGGGTCTTCAGCAACACCTAGATCCACCAAAAATTCTCTCTTCTTCATTCAGAACCTTTCCATTCCCTTGTGCTTCTACTAACAAAACTTTTTCCCGAAACCACGAAGCATCTCTCTTCCTTTTTGGTTTTAGACATTGCTTTGCCATATGGCCTTCTCCTTGATAGTTAAAGCACTTAACCACCCTTTGACCTGTAGACTTTGTTCCAGATGAACCAGCTCCAAATGAGTTTTGTCTTCCTTGCACTTGCTGAACAATAACTCTTCCATCCTGAATCGTTGCCTGTTGTCGAGGATTTAAAGAATTTCTCAACTGATTGTTCATGGAAGGGAAACGAGATGTGACCACTGTAGATAAGAACGACATCATCTTGTTGATTGCGTTAATTGGGTCATCGCCTTTGTTAAATACAGGGACAGTAAGACCAAAGTCTAAAGTAGGAAACTTTGTCTGTTGTGGTTGATAATCAGTCTGAGAGATAGCTTATGGTTGTGGGTAAACAGTTTCAGGTGCATTAGATTGGTAAGTAACAGCTTGCGGGGTTGACGGGTGATTGACTAAATACTGCTGATTGGGATAAGAAACTCCATACTAAGATAATGAGCTCTGCTGCTGGGGGTTGTTGTATGCTGCTGTTTGATAAGTATTGTATTGGTGGTTTGCGACAAGTGCCAACGGATCATGACTTCGTTCCTTCAAGAGACGAATTTCATTTGCATGTGCTTCATGATGTTCAAGATGAGCAAAAAGCTGATCAAAGTTTGTGATATGTAGATCCTTCACCAATTTAACATTAGTCATAAATTTGCTCCATTCAGGAGGAAGATTATTCAAGAACTTCGTGTTTACTTGAAATTGTTGCATCCTCATCTGGTAGATGTGCATATCGTTGATCAATTGAGCAAATCTGTGGTAGTACTAAGACAGGGTTTCTCCTTTAATGTAAGCACTAATAGCTCAATTCGTTCCCATAAATCCTTGGCTACACGATGGTGACTCACAAGTGTGTAGACGTCTGCTGGAACACCTTGAAGAATGATGTTTGTTGCCTTGACATCAGCTTCATATTGAAGTTTCTTGGGTGCTGATAGTTCAGAAACTCTCTTTCTTCTCATTTCCCCATTTTCTTCAACATTGGCCAAACAAGGGGACCATTTTTGACAGATTCAAGGATCTAGTAACCATTTTCTTGGTTTTCCATGTACAGCTCCATTCTACTTTTCCATGAGTCGTACATAAGCTTGTCCAACATTAGAGGTCTGTTATCGGCATCATTAAGGATAGCGAATTTGGCAAGAGAAAACATTTTTGACTTTGTATGTTTAAGGATTATTGTCGAATCAAACAGTGGTAGAAAGAAATTGTGTTTTAATTAAGGTTGTCTTTTAAGTCTTGAGATTTGTTTAGTTTGGTTTCTATTAAACTTGACTAGATCGGTTGATGAAGGCTTCTGACTAGATTGGTTGACTAGATCGGCTGACTAGATAGGTTGACTAGTTCGGTTGACTAGTTCGGTTGACTAGATCGGTTGATGAAGGCTTCTTACTAGATCGGTTGACTAGATCGGTTGATGAAGGCTTCTGACTAGATCGGTTGACTCACGAAACCCACTTTTTCAAAACTCAAAAAGACATGTTTTTTATGATTGTTTTTCGAAAATGTTTGTACCAAAAGTGTTACTAAGCCTATAGGGACAAGAAAAATAAAAACTTTAAGGTTTTTAAGCCGAAAAATTTTAAATCAAGATTTTGACCTTTATTAAGCTAGCGAACCCAAATGACACAAAATAAGAGATTTTCATATGAATCGAAGCACACACACCTATATCCAAGGATACTAGATCAAATCTACCTATGTAGATGATCTTTTAGTGTGGAATTTAAGCTTAGAAAATAAGAAAAAATCAAAAGACGAGGCAATTTTTTGAAGAAAAAACTCACGAACCAAAAAAATAAAACACAAAATCTAAGCACACCACTCCATGGCTCTTGATACCAATTGTAGAATAGCTATAATCACTTAACACATACAAGAAATATTTAGCAAGAAATGTGTGGAGATCGTTTAAGCCCATCTAGGATATGTTTTACAGATAATATAAATATGCAGCGAAATATAAAGAACAATATATTATCAAACAAGGTTTTTATTCCATACGTTTCCACCTTGCCCCAATTCTATACCTTGGAGCTACTAACTAACTAACTATTAATCTAACTAGTAACTAAACGTGTACACACACACACACACATTTTTCTAGACTCTCATTAGGAGAGCTTTATGTTTTTTGGATAATTTCCACCAGACGCCTAATACCCTTTGTATATAGGGTTTACAAGACTTACACAAGAAGATAAGAATAAGACAAATAAATCATTTAAATATTAAACTTGATCTTCTGATATCTTTTATCTTTATAAGGAGATCTTCTAGAATCTTCAAAATCTTCCATCTTTTGAACAATTCTAGCTTTGCGTTGAAGTCCTTTTGTTTCATTCTTTTATTCACTTTGTCTCATCAAATTAAGAATCCCAACAATCTTCCCCTATTTGATGATGACAAAACAAACAAAGTCGTGTACGAACTTCATCATAAAGCCAAAGCTTCCCCTAAAGTTGAGATGTGATCCTCTCCCTGAATGAAACAAAAACTTCCTCTTTCCTTTGTAACCTGCCATGTCACCATACATAATAAGCTTTAAATCGTATCTGTGTAATCTTCTTCCCCTTTTTTTTTCATAATCGAATAGGGGTCTTTTGAAGATATGCAACTTGGATCATAACAGCTACAAATCTCCTTGTATTTCTATAAAAAGAGATCCCTAGAGTAGTGATAGTTAGAACTTTAAGATATACACTTAGAGAGAATTTGTAATTGCTTCAAGGTTGTGTAACCCCAGTACTTAGAGAGTACTCGTATTATTTATAATATTGGAGCAGTGATTTTATTGTTTGTTGTTTGTGAGTGATCGTTACTGTTTCATTCATACATTTCTCTAGAGTATCAAAGTGTAGTTTCCGCATACACTTTGGTATATTCACAAAGTCTCAATCTTTGTTATTTTGGATTCTTCCAAGGTAACAAACTCTTTATATACTAAAGAATCGATCAAGGCGTAGGATCAACATTATATACCACAACTACTAATCCATCCTTCCAATGACTCAAATTGCCCACCATTACGCACAATAAGAAAAATGAATCTGAGCAGTAGAAATATAAACTAGCAGTAGTAATAATGATTAGCAATAGTAACAAAACACTTCACTTCAAGTGGTGCATGAACATATACTGATGGTTAAATATTTTGTCAATAAGCTTCCTCTGAAATCCATATGTTAACCATCTCTTGAATCTTCAATTATGTAAGCTCTATGTAATGATCACTGATAAAGAACACTAAGTATAACGAACTTGATGCTGAAGTAGAATAACCCAAACTTGTGTCTTATATCTTGTACTATCTACGTGACGTCAAACGCATACCAAGACCAAAGTATAAGTAGATCGCAACCTCTTGACAAAATCTTTATTTATCCTATAAAATGAGACACTGAGCACAATAACGTAACTCCTTTAAGTGATAGCAAATGTGAGCATTGTGCATCATAAGAAAAATCAAACATTGCTAGATTTGTCAAGTCTTCGTCAACACCATTTAAGCACGAACAAGTTATTTTTAAAGTGTAACACCCATTTTAAGACATGATAAGAACACGCATCTGAAAAACTCAACTACAACATCAAATAAGTGATAACCAATCGTCTTTGTTATCACATCTTCAATAAATAACCAAAACAAGCCATAAAATCAATAAGAATAAACTGAAATAATTCCAGTTCCGTCCGAGATCCAAACAAGTGCCAAAAACGTGTACTGACCAATATCGGATGCAACTAACAGTCTTAACTCTCCAATGTGTCTGATATCGGATAGGCTTAGTAGTACAAACCATTTTGTCCCAAGCAGTATTAACTAAACTGCCTTGGTAGTACAAACTTCATAGCTAGCAGTTTTAATTTGTGAGAGCAGTACTAAATACTCACAAACAGTATTAACAATAAACGAGGATACTTTTTTTAAGTATCCAGACGACACCTTGTTAGCGACACTTTTCTTGTCACTAAACCGTCACTAAACTGCTATCTCCTTCCTCCCATACCATTTAGCAACGCTTTTTCTGTCACAAATTTGTTACTAAACTGTTGCTATTCGAGCAGTACAAACAATATGTCAAGCAGTACTAAAAATTCTTTAGCAGTACTAACTCATACGTGACATTACTATGGCAGTTGGAATAATGAGTTGGCAGCATTAATGAGTACTCGATCAATAGCAGTACTAAGTTTTATTCAATGCAGTAATAACACTAATTCCCTTGAATACAAACTTGAAACAATAAGAATATACATGGCAGCAATAGGTTTCAAATGACTGCATAAATATTCGAACCAGTAACCACAGTCGCTTCACATCTAACACTACCAGTAACCTTATTCGTAATCAATTCAACATGATTGTGCCACGATATACTTTTGGTGTGCAGCAAATTCTAAACAACATGTACATGTTTACGAACATAAACAATTAATAAACACTCGTACCTTTTTTCTTGTAACCTGCTCGAATTAAGGTTTGTTGTAAAACCCTAATTTTCCCTGTTTGATCACAAATAAACACAAAGTCCTAGTCGAATTAGGATGTCTATGAACACACGTTGCTTGAATTTGTGATGTCATTAATACTTCAGGTATCACAACTTGCTGCTTCTTTATCATACCAAGAACCGATCAAACCCTAGACAAAATAGGGTTTTCATATAACACCAAGTTGCTACAAGTATGAACGTTTCTTGTTTTTATTTAATTAGGGTTTGCAAAAACCCTAATCTTCACCGAATCTTCCAATCACCAAAAAACGTGAACACTTTTCTTCATATAATCGCCAACAAAACAACCTTGTAGATCCTAGATCGAGAGCCACCAGGCTCTGATACCAATTGTGGAGATCGTTTAAGCCAATCTACGATATGTTTTACAGATAATACAAATATGCAGCAGAATATAAAGAACAATATATTATCAAACAAGGTTTTATTCCATATGTTTCCACCTTGCCCTAATTCTATACCTTGGAGCTACTAACTAACTAACTATTAATCTAACTACTAACTAAACGTGTACATACACACACGTTTTTTCTAGACTCTCATTGGGAGAGCTCTATGTTTTCTGGATAATTTCCACTAGACGCCTAATACCCTTTATATGTAGGGTTTACAAGACTTACATAAGAAGATAAGTATAAGACAAATATATCATTTAAATATTAAACTTGATCTTCTAATATCTTTTATCTTTATAAGGAGATCTTCTAGAATCTTCAAAATCTTCCATCTTTTGAACAATTCTAGCTTTGCGTTGAAGTCCTTTTGTTTCATTCTTTTATTCACTTTGTCTTATCAAATCAAGAATCCCAATAAAATGTTAGAGAAAGAAAGACTTGGAAGGAAGGTTTTAATGAGAGAAAGATAAGAGAAAACACTTAGATTACTATATGAGAAATAAAACCAACCAACCACCTCTCTAAGGCATGGAGAGGTATATTTATACTACTATTTTGGCCGGCCATAGGAGCTTTATGGGCTTTCCATGGGCCTTTTGGCCCTATTAGATTACTAAACATTATTTTGACTAACTACGAGCTTTGACTAACTATTATTGGCAGTGACCGATACATTTTGTGTTTCTAACAGACTCAACGGGAGCGAACCGTCAGGAAACAGTAGTCTTATTTCGACCTCGGGAATTTCCTCAACCTTCTTTAATTATGAGTCAACGGGAGCGAACCGTCAGGAAACAGTAAACTTTATCAGTCTCGGATTATTATTTTTGTTATTACTTCCACCCTTTAAACAACTATTGATCTCACTTTAATAGATGGAATTCCTTAAGCTTGTTTAAGGTTTAGTTATATTAGATAAATCTAACACAACTATAGTAGAAACTGTGTTTGAATGTATTAAAGATTATGCGAAATTTAATCTTTAGTATTAAGAAGAATTATCAATGAAACAGTAATTCAATGAACATACAATTCAACAAATAAGCTCCAATATTATTAATGATAATAATACGAATACTCTCAAAGTATTAGGGTTACAAATACCTTGAAGCTATGAATTATACGTCTAGTTATGTATCAAACTCTATGCCCTAGGACCTCCTTTTATACACCAAGGAGTCCTAGTTAGCTTACAATACTTTCCTAAGATATCCATAATCTTTTCTATAAACAAATAACTTAATACATATCATATAAGCAGTACTAACATTCATTAGCAGTAGTAACTTTGTACTAGCAGTAGTAAACACTTAGCATATTTTCACTAGTAGTACTAATATTCACTAGCAATAGTAACTGTGTACTAGCAGTAGTAAACACTTAACATATTTTCTTTAAAGTTTATGAGCAACACTAAATCCAGCTGAGCAGCATTAACACAAACATGAGCAGCAGTAATTCAAACAACATCAAGAAGACTTTTAATCCCAACAATCCTCTCCTAAACTTGATATTCTTCTTTAAAATCATCAAGTTTCTTCATTTAAAGCTTTATCAACACTAGGAGGATGCTTCTAAATACTTCTTTACTTCTTAAGTTGTTTCACGATGAATTTAAGGAGCTGATAAGTCATTTCACTTTCATAATTAATTATAAGCTTCTTTTCCAACATCGTTGAAAGTATAGATGGTGTAAGGGGATACTTCTTCTCTACCAACATATAAATCTGCACATGTTGCATCATATAGGATTATTACTCACAGGAGTCACTACAGCTTCCAATTCAACAACTTTGTAATCTTGTTGATTCCTTACATTTCTTTATCTTTACTGTGGTTCAAACATTATTGCATATCACCCCCATAAACAAAAATTCCAGTCTTTCACTGGTCTTGTTGAGTCATATGACTTTTTACCAACTTCCCCCTCCTGGTACAAAATCTTCTAAATCTTCCCTATCAAAACTTTTAAGCATTGACTAAAGATCATGTACATTTGAGACTTTCCATCAGCTCTCATTATTTGATAATAGCTTTTTCTTCTTTCTTTATAAATCTTCCAGTCAACAATACTTGGAGACTTAACAGCTAAAGGTATAGCATCAATTTCTAATTCTTCTTCATCTGGAATGATTTCATTAACTATTTAAGCTCTGTTGTTTCTTTGTCATCTTCCACCTTTTGCTTCTTTGTAATCTCTTGTATCAGCTATGTTCCTGCTCTCTTTTCTTTGCCTTCCACCAACTCTGTTCTAAAGTCTTCAAATGTATTTACCCTTTTGAATGCTCTGTCAAACATCTCTTGGATAGAATCAAACTCTTTCAACTTCAAATCTTTGAGCTTGTATCCTTCCATGTTCTTTAGGTAAGTACACATTATCTTTCTCTGTTGAGCTTTTGTTGGTGGTTTGTTTCTTTTCTCTTCTGCTCTTTTAGCTGCAAAATGCTTTCTTCTTTTCTCTAAGAGTTGTTGAAATAATGTAGCCTTTTCTTCAATAGACAACTCTTCTTGTTCTTGTGCTTGCATTCTTTCAGCCAATTGATGATCAGCATCAATCTTTGCCTGTATATCATCCCATGTTTCAATCAAGGCAATATTGGCTTCTTCTTCTTTTTCAGCTTTCTCTCTTGCAAGTCTTTCTTCTTCATCAAATTCAGCTTGTAAATTTAAAGCAGTTTCTTCATTAAGCCTGATTAGATCTTTCTTGTTCATAGGCTTCACATGTTCTATCAATATCCCTTTACCTTTGTCCTGTGATTGTTGTGAAGATATTGTTGTTGTAGATTCACCTAGCTCTTGTATAACAACCCCTTTCTTCTTGGGTTTTGTACTTTCATTTCTTCAAGTACTTGAGCCAAAGTAATATCATCAACAGTTGTAGCAAACACCTCCTCGCCAGCAGAAACATTTACATCATAAACACTCTTCATCTGCATCAATAGCATCAATCCTCTCCTGTTTGGATGCATCCTCACCCAAACTTTCTTCATTATCAAAGGTTTCTACCCTACGAGTCAAACCAACTTTGTATAATCTCTTCAGCCTATGAGTTCTTGACCTATCTTTCTTTTCAAGATTCTTGACCCTCCTTTTCAAACTAGAAATCTCATTATATTGAGTGGTCTTTGTCTTCTCTAAATCAAGAACCCGGTTTTGTAAAGTGGTACATAATGCCATCAATTCATCAAGTTTAAGTCTATCCTCGTCACTTTGAAGTGTGTTACCTCTTGCGAGCAGTGAATCATTAGAATGTTTAGATACACTCTCAAACCTAGTTTGAGCAATAGTATCCCCCATGGTTTCTTGGCACCAAGGACCACCACCTGAATTAGTTCTTGGGAACTAGATTCATTATGTGTTGCCTTGGATTGGGTCTTATTTATGTTACTACTGTCTTGCTCTGATTTTAAGCTAGAAGCAGTAGTGGCAGCCCTCACCAAACTGTCACCCAACTCCTTATAGACACCCTCATCTGTAACATTTTCAATAGGATCACTAGACTGAGATACCTGAGTGTACTTTCTTTTAGGCTTCCTAGATTGTTGTGTCATCTGAGGTTGAGTAGATGGTTGAATAAAGGTGGGTGTGTGATGGGATCAGTTAGAATTTCTAAACTTTTACCTAATTGGGATTGGTTTTGTACCACCATTGTTTGAAATAAAGGTGTTACTCTACCAGAAAAACCTTTGCCTACCCTTCTCATATTTCCAAAAATCTTTTTAGTGTGAGAGGGTGCAATATATATTCTCTTATGAGTTGGCATCCCATCAAGTTGTTGGTCCAAAAATATTTGTACAAACCTTGGATACATCTAAAATTTACCAGACAAATTATCCAAGTTTCTAATCATACTTTCAAAAATGAATTTTGAAAAATTAAATTTCCGATTTGTAGCTAAGCAGATAATGGCAGATGCCATAGTACTACTAAACTCATTCCAGGCAGTAGTCTTTGGACTTAGAGACTGTAAAATAGTATGAATTAGAAATTGCCATTGTAGGGAAAAGAATGGTTTATAAAAAGTTAGTTTTTGTAAAATATTCTCATACCCCATCAATATAAGTTGTTCAAAAATGGTAGAATTTGGTAAACAAACAACACATTTCTCATCTGCTAGTTGAAGATCTCCTCTAACAGATGATTCAGTGATGATTATCTTCTTGCCATCTACTAAGGCATGTAACTGTTCCTCCCCATTGATATTTTTGGCCATGACAGTAGACCAGAACTATTCAATGCAAGAAATATATATATATATAGTATGATTAATCGTTAATGCATACCTTTTAGGGTGTGCATTCAAAAAATCCACAATTTGTTCAAACCCATCACTCTTTATGGGTTTAGACAAAAATGCGACCATATTATGAGTATCTGCAAACTTTAGAGTCGTCATTTGTGTTGGGTTTTGATAATGGATGATAAAATTGAGTTAGGGTTTGTAATTGGAGAGTATTTGAAAGAATGAAATCGGTTAAATGATTGATTGAAACTCTTAATTGAAGTATTTATGGAAAATACCCTTAACAACCCAGTAGTAGTAACTCAGCAGTAGTAAGTTATACCTAGCAGCATTAACTTTGAGTCACCAGCCTGTATTAACCTCCCACGTCAATTCATTCCAAACAGCATTGCCATCATAATCTAAACAATTTTTTCTTTGCGTATCCTTCAAAATGTTAGCCCAAAAACCAGAAAACACAGCCATAGCAATTTTCACAATTATCACAGTATTAATTATACTAGCAGTAGTAAGTATAACTAACAATAGGAACTCATCTAGTATTAAGTATAACAAGCCAGTACTATTCTCCTTAACAGCAGAAACTTTTAATGCGTTGAATAACAGTACTAAATCATATAAAACGTTACAAAAAATAAAGATTATAAGACTTTAAGATTTAGTCATTCCACTACTAGCAATCAAATATGAAAAAATCTTTTTTTACTTACATCAAAAGCTTTTGTAAGCAAATCTGCAACATTCTTGTTAGTATGGATTTTAACCATTTGAATTAATTTCTTTTCATTGCAATCTCTAATAAAATGATGTCTGCTCTCTATATGCTTTGTTTTTTAATGAAAACACGATTTTTAATTATGCAAATAGTACTGTTATTGTTAATAAAGATCTTGGTATGCATAAAATTGTACCCATAATCAAGTAGTTGATTCTGAATCCAAAGCACTTATCCACAGCAACTTGAAGCAGCCACTGTTGGGAATTAAAGGCTTCTGAAGTTACTACTGTTAGTTTTGGAAGTTAATGTTGTTGGTTCAAGTTTGTGTTGCTGCTGAAGATTAGAGAAAACAGTCTAAGTCATTAGTACTGTTAGTATTATAGTTAGTGCTGCCAGTACAAAATGTTAGTACTGTCAGTTTATTAGTACTGTTAGTTATAATAGTTAGTACTGTTAGTTATAATAGTTAGTACTGCTTATGTGATATGCATGAGATATATTAGGTATAGATATGCATAATCATGTAACACGTTTTGTAAGCCAAAAGATTAGAGTTTTGTATTGAAATCTACTTACATCAAAAGCTTTTGTAAGCAAATCTGAAACATTCTTGTCAGTATGGATTTTAACCATTTGAATTAATTTCTTTTCATTGCAATCTCTAATAAAATGATGTTTGATCTGTATATGCTTTGTTTTTGAATGAAAACACGATTTTCAATTATGCAAATAGTACTGTTATTGTCAATAAAGATCTTGGTATGCATAAAATTGTACCCATAATCAAGTGGTTGATTTTGAATCCAAAGCACTTGTCCACAGCAACTTAAAGCATCCACTGTTGGGAATTAAAGGCTTCTGAAGTTACTACTGTTAGTTTTGGAAGTTAATGCTGCTGGTTCAAGTTTGTGCTGCTGCTGAAGATTAGAGAAAATAGTCTAAGTCATTAGTACTGATAGTATTATAGTTAGTGCTGCCAGTACAAAATATTAGTACTGTCAGTTTATTAGTACTGTTAGTTATAATAGTTAGTACTGTTAGTTATAATAGTTAGTACTTCTTATGTGATATGCATGAGATATATTATGAATAGATATGCATGATCATGTAACGTGTTTTGTAAGCCCATTAGGGTTTCCTTGGTGTATAAAATGAACCCTAAGACATAGATCTAGATATCAATTTTCATATTAGTATTCATAGTTTGCATAGCAATCATAGTTAGTATTCATAGCTATTTTGTAACTTAAGTAGGGAATTAATTTTGAAGACTTAGTGGCACCACTATTTATATTAAAAAAAAATCATAGCAAATCTAGAGTAAAATTAAGGCATATTTTGTCTTAAAAAGCTTAATTAGTGATATGTTTTTACGTCTGCAAATTAGTCCTTTGTCTTTTGATAAAAATTTGAAAAACCAAAAATGAATATACTGTCAATAGTAGCTTTTCAATTAGTAGTTCTAGCTTGTTTGAATTTCAAATACTTTTATTGATAGTTAAAGTAGTGTTGTTGGAACAAGCTTTCTGGTGGTATATAGTGATTTGTATAAGGATCTGTTTAGTTGCTTTAAAATAAGCTCACAAAGTCATATTTGGCTGTTTGTAAACAGTTTTGTGTCAAAATGAGCTTATGAGCTTTTCCTCACTTATCGTTTTATTGATTTTGCTTAAATGATGTACAGCAGTGCTATTAGTTTGTTTAAAGTGATTTAGCTACTTGATTGTAATTGACTATTCAAGCTTATTAGTTCATAAGTTTAGTGCAAAAACTAAAAAAAATCCGTTCTAAGTGTAAACGGTGCTTTTAGCCTAATTTCTGGCTTATGTGCTTAAGAATCATAAAAATTTTCTTTTAGTGAAATTTTGATTTGGATAAGTTTGTATTGTTTTTACAAGTGTTCATAAAAGTTTTGCAAAATAAAAAAAAAGGATTAGGGAAGTCTAGGTCAGTAGCAAGGCTGAACCCCAAAGAACCTCTTCCCAACCAACCCTTTTATACCTACACTCCAACCTAACTGCTCCTTGGGACCTTTTACGTCCATAGGTGCACAAGCAATTTATATACCACCTTTTTGGGCTCTTTGTCATAAAGATCACTTCTGAGTGCTTATTAGCATTTTTCAGGCATTATTTCGATTAAGCATTTTCTTATGCCAACAATATTCTTTGTGCATTTTACTAAAAGCAACTTTTGGTATTTTTCTTAGATTTTTAATTTAAACTTTAGTATTTTTCTTGAATTTTATTAGTTTAAAATCTTTAAAAATTCATAAAAAAATAAATAAAAATCAAAAAAATAAATTTCTTTTTCTGAAAATTTTCTTTTAATATTTAGTAGGTTTAGGAATTAAATTTTCGTTCGTAGGGCTTAATTTTGTTATACTTGCTTATTCGTCGCGTTTTTATTATTCCCGTAGTGTTTTTGTGTTAAATTTCTTACTTGCTTAATCGTTAATTCTTCTTTGCATGCTTTATGTGTTTCTATGTGTAGAAATAGGAAAACAAATCAAATCTTGAATATTCACTTGCCGATCACAAACAAACCGACTTCTATCACACTTCGCCGAGGACAAACGACCCGGGAGTTTTAGGAATTGCTTTGGTCAAAAGCAGTATTCTTCAATCTTTTGGAATACGTATACTACTATACTATAATTGTATTTGCCTCTTAATTACACATACTTGTTTGTGTGTGTGGTTTGGGGCGAATTAATTTTTGGCGCCGTTGCCGGGGAGGTGTGTAACAAATTTCGTGTTCCGTTTGAAGATAAGTATTTGAAGACCCTTCCCCGTGAAGTTATTGTTTTTTATTTGTGAAATATTTCTTATATAAAGTATATAATAATACATAAAATATTTTTTATTTTCTCGATGTTTTGTAATATATTTCAATACTCAAAAAACCAAAAATGCAAATAATCAAAAAATAACCGTTGTGTCACTTGTAAATCGGCTCACCCATTACAATACAAACTATAAAAAGAGTATACGGGAGGGTTGATCCGTTGATAAACCCGCAGGAAAGTTTTTAAAAGCTTTGCGCTTACCCGCTTCGACCGCTCTTGTTCCGTTTTTTTTCTAGAGACAACCGCTTCACTTGTTCATTATCGTTACAAAAAATTTTTCTTTCTTTAATTTATTTTATTGGTATTGCAAACCCGTTCCTCTTCAAAATTCGTTGAGTGAATTTCAACAATCCTACTTCTACGAATCCGAAACGTCGAATCGTCGACGTGCAAAACCAAGATCCACCGATCTCACCTTGAAAAGTTCTCGTAGTTTCTGAGTGGGGTCGATCAACGTTAATTAGGCGAATTTGCTCTGTGCACCCCACCGAGTTATGCGAGGCAATCGTTTACCACCGATTCCTTCGGAGCATTTCAGCTCAATCATACTTAATCAATCTTGTAACTTCGAAACAATTCCTACGTTTTGAAGATCCTCATGCGGATCATTGATATTTTAATAAGATTACTTCTACGGTGTGAGTTACAAAGATTAAACCAAAGAGACATCATTAAGCTATTGCGTTTCCATTTTCTATCGATGGTCCAGCCTGAATTTGGCTCGACAAAGAACCTCCTCTTTCTATTCTCACTTGGGATGATCTTGTGTCTAAATTTATTAACCATTTCTTTCCTCCCTCGAAAACAACAAATCTTCGGAATGAAATTTCAAATTTTAATCAAAAGTTTAAGGAAACTTTTAGTGAGGCATGGGACCGATTCAAGGATCTCCTTCGAGCATGCCCTCATCACAGTTTTACCGAATTACATCACTCGCTATTTTCTATAATTTTAAAACCCTTCCGATCAAGATTCATTAAATTCTGCCGCCGATGGCAATCTTTTGGAAAGAAGTACTCAATATGCTTTGAAAATCATTGAAAATAAATCGAGAGTTCGGAATTCAAGAAACAAATCGATTGTTTCTCAAGTGAAAGCAAGTAATGTTGATTCTTCGGAGATGGCCAAACTTACCGATGCAGTAACTCAAGTAACTAATGTCGTAGCCACTATAATGAAACAAATTCAAGCTCCAGCTCCAGCTTCCGTAAAAGCTGTCGAGGATCTTTGTGTTACTTGTGGTGATGCTCATTCTTACCGACAGTGTCCTGCCACCGATGGCAACACTTTTACGGGCTATCATGACAATATTCAAGGATACATTTCAGCAGCCGCAATAAACAATTACAATCAAGGTTATCGGCCTCAAGGAGACCCACACTTCCGTGCTAGCAATCAAATGGGTCCTCCTGGTTTTCCTCCCGTTCAAAATAATCAAAATCGTTTTAATCAAAATCAAGGTTACAACCAGAACCAAGGAAACAATCAAGGAAATTATCAAAACCGAGGAAGCAACTTAAATCAAGGACGAGGGAAAAATTTCAATCAAGCTCCAACTTATCAAACCCCGACTCATCAACCACAAGTTGTGGCACAAAGTGATTTTCAAGCTTACATGAAGGCGAATGATGATGTAATGAAAAACATACAAACTCAAATGACCTCATTGACAAATTCGAACATTGAGCTTAAGAGTATGTTTGGTCAATTCATGAAAATAAATACCGCTTCTTCTGTTAGGGCTGCGGGTTCTTAGCCAGCAACACCGTTCCCAACCCACGGGAAGATCTTAAAGCTATCACCACTTAAAGTGGTGCTACTTTATCCGGACCCTCAGTTCCTCCTCCTCCTCCTCCTTCTAAGGAGGTGGACCAAGAACCGAAGACGATAACTGACCAGGTACTCACCGGAAGTACCAATAATGTCCCACCTCCGGCTGTCCAGCCGTCTCCCGCTTCTACTTCTTCTACTCCTGTTTCATCTCCTAAGATTCTCGAGCCTAATCCGAATTAACCTCTAATTCCATATCCATTGAGGTTTGAATAAGGAAAATGAAAGGAAAAGTATGATATTCAAATTCAAGATTTTTACAAATGTTAAGAAAATCCACCTTCAATAGCATCTTTTTTTAGGCTCGTGCTCACAGCTAAATTTTGAAAAAATGATTACGGATCTTATTACAATAAGGAGAAACTTCTTGAGATAGTAATACACCCTGAATGAGAACTGCTCTGGCTGTGATCCTAAAAAAAGTTAGCGCGAAAACCTCAAAGACACGGCAGTTTCGTCATTCCATGTGACATTCACGGGCTCGATATGCATGCCCTAGCCAATCTAGGAGCAGCATACCTTGATGCCACATGCTGTGTGGAAAACACTATCCCATCCAGAACTTTCTACTACTCGTATGACTCACGAATAGCTACACACTGTTGCTATTCCACCGTATAGCCAAGATTTTTCCGTTCAGTAGCAAGTTTACATTCCCAGCCACTTTGGTGGTGTTTGCGCTACAGAGGTTTGATCCCTCCGGTTCCTCTTATATTGAAGAACCTTTTTAAGATCTCATCTTTAGTTGACGTACACGGCAAAAAATAACCTGCGAGACTTTAATGAGGAATTGGTCTTTAACGTTGAAAGTGCCTCAAAACATCCTCAAAAGCATAGTGATAATTCAATCCATAAGGTTGACATTCTCGATACTACATGCGAAGATCATGTTCATGAGGTGCTTAATTTTTAAAAGTCAATTAATACGACGAGTGTCAGTCCCACTCTTACTCCGGACCCTATGGTCGAGTCTCTCTCCCCTTCTCTCACTCCTTTCAGAGATAGTAACTTTCTTTTGGAAGAGACCGACGCATTTCTTTCTCTCGATGATTCCATACCACCGGGTATTGATGATGGCACCTACGACTCGGAGGGAGATATTCTTTTTCTAGAAAGATTACTTAATGACGATCCAACACCTGATCTCCCTCCTATTTCTTACCCCGTATGTTTGATTAATGATGCCAAAAAGATTAAATCTTCCATTGATGATCCTCTGGATCTTAATCTTAAGGACTTGCCTTCCCACCTCGAGTATGCGTTTTTGGAGGGAACTTTCAAGTTACCCATCATAATCACTAAAGACTTGAAGAAGGAGGAAAAAGAGCAGCTTCTAAAGGTTTTAAAATCACACAAACGAGTAATAGCTTGGAAAATATCTGATATTCGAGGCATTAATCCAAATTTTTGCACTCATAAGATATTAATGAAGATATATTAAACCGGATTGTTCACACCAGAGACGTTAAATCCTAAATCCATGAAGTAATCAAACTGAAGCATTAAACTTCTCATGTTGGATTGATTTATCCATTTCTGACAGTCTTGGGTGAAGCCGATTTCACATCGTACCCAAAAGGGGGTATGACGGTTAGTACCAAGTGAAAACAATGCCTTATACCTACACCTTGGTGCCGTTGTATTGAACTATCCAAGAATAGAACGACGCCACCCGTAAAGACCACTTTCCTCTCCCTTTTATGGATTATATGTTAGAGCAACTAGTAGGAAACGAATTTTATTGTTTCTTAGACGGATTTTTTGGCTATTTTCAAATCCCAATTGATCCCCAAGACCAGGAAAAATGGAACATTAGCTTATAGACGAATGCCTTTAGGCCTTTGCAATGCTCCTAGGACATTCCAAAGGTGTATGATGGTGATTTTCCATGATATGATTGAAAAAACTATGGAAGTTTTCATGGATGACTTTTCGGTCTTCGTGGATTCATTTTCATCATGCCTCTCCTATTTAGATACTATGCTACAACGGTGCGAAGACACCAACTTAGTTCTAGCATTGTGAAAGTTGCCACTTCATTTTTTTTAAAGAGGGCATTGTCTTCGGCCATAAAATCTCAAAATGGACTTAAAGTTGATAGAGCTAAAGTAGACGTGATTGCAAAATTACCACCTCCGACCACGGTTAAAGGGGTTAGGAGCTTCTCAAATATTGTGGATAGATCTATTGGGGGTGACGACTCCCGTTGGTATACCCGTTCATGGGGTAACCAAACGCACTATATTTGACTTAATGGGTAACCTTGGCAAGTTACCTTTCCACAGGGACATTTGTTCCTCAACCAATGTCACTACGGTGATTTCCATGTTAACGTATTGATGTCATGAGCTTAGGGCAATAATACTGTTTTCTATGATAATTGTACTCATTGCAATTATTACTATCTATGGGTGTATAACAACGTAACCCACTGTCTATGATGACTTGTATTCAACTATTTATCATAAACCTATGAATTTCACTCAACCATTGTGTTGACCTTTTTAGCATGTTTATCTCAGGTAATTGAGCAACTTATGGCACGAAGTGGCACGGACTTGAAGATGGCTAAATTTTTATCATTCAAACTTTATGTTTCTAGATTTTGTGACCTCTTTTTGTAAAAACTCTAATGAATAAATAAATGATAACAAAATTTTCCAAAACATCTCTTTATGAGTCGTTTTATATGATTATGTCTGTTGATCCATGAAGTAATACCCCAGATTAGCTTCCGCTGCTATATGTCAAAAATGAGGGTGTTACATGTGACGCCGTCACAAACCCTCACAAGACGGTGTCACAAGATCTCCAGACGGCGTTAGATTGTACGACCCAACCCATTTTCTAGAATACTCTATTCATGATGGCGTCACGATTAACACCTAGCAATTTTCCTATAAATACAATATGTTTTTAAGGTTTTAAGTGTGTAACTTTAGAGTAAAAGAAAGGGATGAACCCTGGTTCGTTTAGCAGCTGTTATGGACGATTTTAGGGCCTCAAAACCCTATTGTACTCTCTTCAATTCATGTTTTAATCAAGTAAGACTATCTTAATCATTCAATGTGTCTTGTTGTGTGATTCTTATCTGTTCTTACTTTGTCTTTAACATGCTTGGCTAAACTTTCTATTGTGTTTATTTATGATTGCATGAAACCTAGGATGTAGTCTTAGTGGTGTTGCTTCTTGTGATGAATATGCATGTTAGGTCTTAGAAGACTAGATTTTGTTTGTATCGCTGTTGATATGTCTAGGAAAACATGATTGTGTAGAAAGGATACCATCGAGTAAAAGTCTTTATACTACCTTGCCCCTTATATGGTTGATCCTCTCTTAATATATTTCAAATTCATTTAATATACTCTTATGGGCCTTGTAATAGTCTTCATACTGCCTTACTTGTGCGTTGCCTTAACGGAATATTAAATAGACGACGAGTTCGTGTAATTCATTCATGACTTAGGAAATAATTACACAGATCATCACAAGTGTGACAAAGCAACAACACTAGGAGAAGCAATCTAGGGGGTAATACATGATTAAATAAACATATTCTTTTATTATATTGTTATCACCAGTAGTTTAGATTATCATTTAGTTTAATAGCTAAAACCAATGACCTCTCCAATTATATGATTTACTTGCTTTCCATAAAATATAAAAATATAAAAATAATCTTCCCTCAACCCTTAGAATTCTGTTAGACCGTGATCAAGCCTTCCCAACCTATTCCTCGAGTGAACGATAACAACCCCCTGAGTCTTTCCTGATAGAACTAAAACACAAGACAGTTCTTAGATCATTTATAGCTCGAGGTTGTTTAGACCTCATCTAGGATCATGATAACAAAGACAATAACATGTAGCATAATAAGAACAAAATCAAAGTTACCATAACAAGGTTTCTCATTATTAACACTCCAAGCCCTAATATTATTTGATCAGAATAATACGGTTACATCAATGAACTGTAACAGGATCAAGTTACCTTAACCTTGAGGCTAATACTACATACGGCGTCTACATTCTCACACCTGGAATACACACATTCACATTTAGGTGCTTACATCTTGACACACATAAAACAATATGACCTATATCTCTTTATATAATAGAGATATTAGGTTTACAAAGGATATGTATTAGGAAACAACTAAATCTTCCTAACTTTTATAATAATCTTCTATAATCTTCTATCATTTGAAAAATTCCTCATTTATCTTTTAAGTCCTTCATCTTTCATATGTTTTGTCTTATCAACTCAAATATAATTCCCATCAATCATCCCCTAGTTGATAATGACAAAACCAAAATAAGCACGAGCTTCTTCCCCTGAAGCTAATATATATGAAAGAATAGAACTATACCACCAAGGATCTACAAGTTTCAAATCATCTTTGTAACGCCTTCTTCCCTTTTTTTTCATAATCAAATAGGGGACTCTAAGTAGATGCAACTTTGATTTCGACAACCAAAAACCACTATCATACTTCTAATCCAGCCTTCCAACATCTCAAATTACCCTTCATGACGCGCCTTAAGATAAATGAACTTGAGCAGTAGAAACTTAAACTAGCAGTAGTAATAATGACTTACAATAGTAAAAACCTTCACCTCATGTGGTGCATGTAAATGGTTAAATTTTTTATCAATAAGTTTACCCTGAAACCCATATGTTAACCATTTCATGAATCTTTAATCTTGTAGGCTCTGTATAATGTTTACTAAAGAAGAAAACTAAGTATAATGAACTTAATGCTGAAGTAGAATAATCCAAACTTGTGTCTTATATCGTGTACTATCCAAGTGACGTCAAACTTATAAATAAATCTGTGAAATATAAGTAGATCGCAACCTCTTGACAAAAATCCTCATCTTTTATGAGACACATAACAAGTGATAGCAAATGTGAGCATTGAGCACCATAAGTTTGTAAATCATATACCTTTACTAGATTTTGACAAGTCTTCGTCACATCGTTTCTAAGCTGCGTCTTGAACCTACTTTATCTTTGAAAATGAACACTAAAGAACATACTTGCTGTATCACTTATGTCACAACCCTTAATTCTTGTGTCGGCCTATGAATAAAAAGTAGTACCGGTTACCAACATGGTACCGTAAAACGTTTAGCCATTAATCAAACATCAAATCACCAGCAGTTGCTCGGTAAATTGCACACATCTGATTCTTCTTGATGTCGACAACATGTTAGGGTTTTGGAAAACCCTAAATCTCTGATGTGTAGCGAATATCAACACCTGCTGTTGTCGTTGATCCTGTTAGGGTTTTGTACAAAACCCTCTCAACTTCAAAAACCTTTAAACCTTCTTATGTTTGACAATAAAAACCTTGTTAGATCATAGATCGAGAACCCCGTGGCTCTGATACCACCTGATAGAACTAAAACACATGATAGTTCTTAGATCGTTTAGAGCTCGTGGTTGTTTAGACCACATCGAGGATCATGATAACAAACACAATAACATACAACGGAATAAGAACAAATCAAAGTTACCATAACAAGGTTTTTCATTATTAACACTGCAAGCCCCAATATTATTTGATCAGAATAATACGGTTACATCAATGAACTGTAACAGGATCAAGTTACCTTGACCTTGAGGCTAATACTACATATGGCGTCTACATTCTCATGCCTGGAATACACACACACACACACATTTAGGTACACTATGGAACTCACGACTTGTACACCTAAACCTAATAACCTGTATCTCTTTATATAATAGAGATATTAGGTTTTACAAAGGATAAGTATTAGGAAACAACTAAATCTTCCTAACTTTTATAATAATCTTCTGTAATCTTCCATCATTTGAAGAATTCCTCCTTTGTCTTTTAAGTCCTTCATCTTTCATATGTTTTGTCTTATCAACTCAAATATAATTCCCAACAATCTTCCCCTAGTTGATAATGACAAAACCAAAATAAGCACGAGCTTCTTCCCCTGAAGCTAATATATATGAAAGAATAGAACTATACCACCAAGGATCTACAAGTTGCAAATCATCTTTGTAACGCCTTCTTCCCCTTTTTGTCATAATCAAATAGGGGACTCTAAGTAGATGCAACTTTGATTTCGACAACCACAAACCACTATCATACTTCTAATCCAGCCTTCCAACAACTCAAATTACCCTCCATGACGCGCCTTAAGATAAATGAACTTGAGCAGTAGAAACTTAAACTAGCAGTAGTAATAATGACTTACAGTAGTAAAAACCTTCACCTCATGTGGTGCATGTAAATGGTTAAACATTTTATCAATAAGTTTCCCCTGAAACCCATATGTTAACCATTTCGTGAACCTTTAATTCTGTAGGCTCTTTATAATGATTATTGAAGAAGAAAACTAAGTATAATGAACTTGATGCTGAAGTAGAATAACCCAAACTTGTGTCTTATATCTTGTACTATCCACGTGACGTCAAACTTATAAATAAATCTGTGAAATATAAGTAGATCGCAATCTCTTGACAAAAATCCTCATCTTCTATGAGACACATAACCAAAGTGATAGCAAATGTGAGCATTGAGCACCATAAGTTTGTAAATCACACACCTTTGCTAGATTTGTCAAGTCTTCGTCACATCGTTTCTAAGCACGAACAAGTTATCTCTAAACGTTGTGAGCCGTTTAAGATATGATAAGAACACAAACCTATGAAACTCCACTTCAACTTCAAATAAGTGATAAATAATCGTCTTCATAACCAATTAAACCAATAATACGAGCCTTTAAATGTTTACGAACAAATAAACCAAAAACCAAAAACTTCCTTCCTGTGTGTGTTGTCCAACTTCTTCAAAGTCAGCCGAGAACCAAACTCGCCCTTTGTCCGATATCTAACAAAGCTAACAGTACAAACTGCGTAGACCTAGCAGTTTTAACGAAAAACCCTTTTCTGTCCGACAACGATTAGTAACAAAACAATCTTGTTACTTTCTGAAATTCGAACCTGTTAACCATAAACACACTTCCAAAAGTTTCACAATAGCATAAAAATCCATAAGCAAATATTGTGAAAACCTTATGATGTGAAACAAACGTCAAAACAAAACTTTGTGTCAACCTTTGCAGCTTGAAAATCAAGTGTGTTTGCTGTCCAAAACATAGACAAGAAACCTTGACAGCACAAACTTTACTTTAATCATCATGGCAGCAGAAAGCTAACATAAACAAGATCAACTTGTGCTTGAACCTTAGCAGCATAAACTAATAATGCTAGCAGTATTAAACGTGTTATACAACAGCACTAAGTATCTAACTAGCAGCATTAATCATAAGAACTAAGCAGCAGTACTAATAATATAACAAGCAGTAGTAAGAATTCAATGAACAATATTAAGTAGTAACCTTGGCAGTACAAACCAGTTACTACTGCTCTCTTCCTTTTGTCTTGACAGTAGAAAGTTGCGTTGTATCAGCACTAATTCGAATGAGCAGCACAAACTTCTATTGACAACACTAATGTAAAATTGAACTTTTATTCTTAGTCAAATACACAGCAGCCAAACACAATACTATAACACGATTCCCAGCAACAGAAACCCTAAAACTTTGAGTTTCGTTCATCTTCAAATGATTATGACAAAAGTTGCTATATTATCTTCCAAGGAGGATAACTTGGAATGAATAAGGGTAATCATATCGGAATCACGATCCTTCTGGACCATGTCTGAGACAGAGCGAAACTTCCAGTTATAATAAGAATATAAGACTTAGAGTGAATGATAAGTAATCATAGTCGATCACGATCCTTCTTCCATGTTCAAACAGGTCGAATCTTCCAGTTATAATAGAATATACGACTTAGGGTTTTGGAAACCCTAACTGCCATCATTAGGACACCAAGTTTATCATGTAACAAGAGATGTGAACAATTTATACCTTGCTAGTAGAGTTCTTCATGAATCATATTGATAGCTGCTGCGTTTCCTCCTGTCCAAAAATTATATACAACAACTTGGTGTATTCATACAATCATGAACCTTAGAATTATTAAGATTCAACCAAGCTGCCAAATCATAGTTATATTAAGAACAACAATCATCTTGAAATCACGAACCAATAAACAACAACTCCTCAATAATCGTTGTGTTTTCTGCTTGACCAGATTTAGGGTTTATACAAAACCCTAATTGCCCCAGTTTAGACCTAAGTCCAAAACATAAAATTTTGACATCTTATTCCTTCATAGAACCGACACAAAAACACCTTGTGATCCTAGATCGAGAGCCACCAGGCTCTGATACCACCTGATAGAACTATAACACGTGACAGTTCTTGGATCATTTATAGTTTGAGGTTGTTTAGACCTTATCTAGGAACATGATAACAAAGACAATATCATGCAGCGGAATAAGAACAAATCAAAGTTATCATAACAAGGTTTTTCTTTATTAACACTCCAAGCCCCAATATTATTTGATCAGAATAATACTGTTACATCATTGAACTGTAACAGGATCAAGTTACCTTGACCTTGAGGCTAATACTACATATGGCGTCTACATTCTCACGCTTGGAATACACACACACATACATACATTTAGGTACACTATGGAACTCACGACTTGTACACCTATACCTAATAACCTGTATCTCTTTACATAATAGAGTTATTAGGTTTTATAAAGGATAAGTATTAGGAAACAACTAAATCTTCCTAACTTTTATAATAATCTTCTGTAATCTTCTATCATTTGAAGAATTTCTCCTTTGTCTTTTAAGTCCTTCATCTCTCATATGTTTTGTCTTATCAACTTAAATATAATTCCCAACAGTGTGTGATGGGGATCAGTTGGAATTTCTAAACCTTCACCCAATTATGATTGGTTTTGTACCACCATTGTTTGAAATAAAGGTGTTACTCTACCAGAAAAACCTTTGCCTACCCTTCTCATTTTTCCAAAAATATTTTTAGTGTGAGAGGGTGCCATATATATTCTCTTATGAGTTGGCATCCCATCAAGTTGTTGGTCCAAAAATATTGATACAAACCTTGGATACATCAAAAAGTTGTTAGACAAATTATCCAAGTTTCTAATCATACTTTCAAAAATGAATTTTGAAAAATTGAATTTTTGATTTGTAGCTAAGCAGATAATGGCAGATGCCATAGTACTACTAAACTCATTCCAGGCAGTAGTCTTTGGACTTAGACACTGTAAAATAGTATGAATTAGAAATTTCCATTGTGGGGAAAAGAATGGTTTATAAAAAGTTAGTTTTTGTGAAATTTTCTCATACCCCATCAATGTAAGTTGTTCAAAAATGGTAGAATTTGGTAAACAATCAACACCTTCCTCATCTGCTAGTTGAAGATCTCTTCTAACAGATGATTCAGTGATGATTATCTTCTTGCCATCTACTAGGTCATGTAACTATTCCTCCTCATTGATAGTTTTGGCCTTGACAGTAGACCAGAATTGTTCAATGCAAGAAATATATATAGTAGGATTAATCGTTAATGCATACCTTATAGGGTGTGCATTCAAAAAATCCACAATTTGTTCAAACCCATCACTCTCTGTGGGTTTAGACAAAAATGCGACCATATTATGAGTATCTGCAAACTTTAGAGTCGTCATTTGTGTTGGGTTTTGATAATGGATGATAAAATTGAGTTAGGGTTTGTAATTGGAGAGTATTTGAAAGAATGAAATCGATTAAATGATTGATTGAAACCCTTAATCGAAGTATTTATGAAAAATACCCTCAACAACCCAGCAGTAGTAACTCAGCAGTAGTAAGTTATGCCTAGCAGCATTAACTTTGAGTCACCAGCATTAACTCCAATTCCATTCCAAACAGCATTCCCATCATCAATCTAACACTTTTCTTTGCTTATCCTGCAAAATGTTAGTCCAAAAACCAAGAAAACACAAGCCATAGCAATTTTCACAATTATCACAGTATTAATTATACCTAACAGTATTAAGTATAACTAACAGTAGAAACTTAGCAAATAAAAGTATAACCACAGATTATTTGCATTTAACAGGCAGAAACTTTTTAAGGGGGGGGGGGGGGGACATGAATAACAATACTAATTCATATAAAACTCTACAAAAGTATAAAGAGATAAAAGACTTTAAAGATTTAGCATTCCAATACTAGTAATCAAATATTTAAATCTACTTACATCAAAAGCTTTTGTAAGCAAATCTGCAGCATTCTTGTCAATATGAATTTTGACCATTTGAATCAATTTCTTTTCATTGCAATCTCTAATAAAATGATGTCTGATCTCTATATGCTTTGTTTTTTAATGAAAAACAGGATTTTTAATTATGCAAATAGTACTGTTATTGTCAATAAAGATCTTGGTATGCATAAAATTATACCCATAATCAAGTAGTTGATTCTGAATCCAAAGTACTTGTCCACAACAACTTGAAGCAACCACATACTTAGCTTCTGTTGTGGAATTTGCAACCACTGTCTGTTTCTTGCACTGCCATGATATTAATCTACATCCAAGGAATTGACAACCTCCTATTGTAGACTTCCTATCCAAGCTTGCTCTAGCATAATCACTATCAGTGTATGCTACCAAATCAAAAGGAAAATCTTTTGGATACCAAAGGCCTAATTTTGGTTGACCTTTTAAGTACCTAAAAATCCTTTTCACAGCATGAAGATGTGAAACCTTTGGATTGACTTGGTATCTAGCACAGGCACACACTGCAAACATGATGTCAGGTCTTAAAGATGTAAGATACATCAATGAACCAATCATTAACCTAACATATGAACATCTACTTCTTGACCATCTTTATCCTTGAGCAGAGGCTTTTGAGTTTACATTAGTGTGCTTGTAGTCTTGACTTCTATAAACCTAAATTTATTTAAAATTTCAGCAACATATTTATATTGACTAATAAATATGCCATCCTTCTTCTGCTCCACTTGTAATCCTAAGAAGAATTTAAGTTCTCCCATAGAACTCATCTGAAATTTCTCATGCATCAACTTCTCAAATGCAATGCATAGCTCCTTTTTTGTTGAAATCATCCACATAAACTTGGACTAGCAAAATATCACCTTTGTGCCTTTTAATGAATAAGGTTTTGTCAATTTTCCCTCTTTGAAACCCATTGTCCAACAAATATGCTCTAGGAGCTTAATGTAGTCCATACAATGCTTTTTCAACCTTGTATACTCTATCAGGAAAGTTTGGATCTTCAAATCCTGGAGGTTGACATACATACACCTCTTCTTCAATCTCCCCATAGAGAAAAGCACTTTTTACATCCATTTGATCCACCACAAAATCTTTAAATGAAGCATAAGCTAAAAATAGCCTAATTGCTTCAATTCTTGCAACAAGGGCAAAGACTTAATCATTGTCAATCCCTTCTTCTTGTGTGTATCCTTGAGCAACTAATCTTGTTTTATTTCTTATTACAATTCCCCTTTCATCCTTTTTTATTCCTGAAAACCCATTTAGAGCATATAGCCTTTTTTCCATTTGGTAAATCCACTAAAGTCCAAATTTCTTGTAAATTGAATTGTAGAAGCTCTTCCTGTATAGCCTCTATCCAGCTTAGATCCTTCAATGCATGAATTACCTTTTTGGGTTCTACCTGTGATAAAAAAACAAGCAAATAAGCAGTTTTGAAGGTCTTTATGGTTTGTTCTTTGTAAAATAGTACTAACAAACCCATGTTCCTCCAAATTCTTTGACATCTTTCTTGTTTATGTAGCTGATTGCAAATCTCCAATCACTTGATCAAGAGGATGCTCTTTATGAATTCTTGTAGTTGGATTAGGACTGACTTGGATTGTTGTATCCAAATTGTTCATGTCAGCCACTGCACCGTCATCTTTATCATCTCTTGGGAAGTTAAATATGCTATAATCTTCCAAAGCAGGCATATTTGGATCAAATAGAAGTTTAATGCTTGTTTTTCCACCAACAACATTAACCTCATTTATGCCAACAACATTAACAGTTGAACTAACAATATTAACATTACCAGCAGTATTAATATTGTTAGTACTATTAACATTATCTTTCTTCTCTTGATCTTTACATTCACTATCTTTTCTTAGATCTTCATCAACATTCTTTCCATCATCACTTGAAAGTTTGGATCCATCATCATGAGAACTCTTTGGATCTTGGGAATATGGTGGATTAGGATTCCATAATGGTAGCAAAATGTAATCTTTAACAGGTTCTGTCTCCTTTCTAGCTTGATCTGCATTATCACTTGCTTTTGTACCTGCAAAACTATTAGACTGTGTACCTGCAACAATTGGCTCATAATTCATTGTTCTTGTTAGTACATCAATATCAAATAGCCAATTTGGTCCACTACTTACAACATTAGGTGCACTCTCACTAAACCTAATATGTAAGTTTTCTTTCACTATCCTTGTTCTACTATTGAATACTCTAAAGGCTTAACTATTCAAAGAGTATCCAACAAAGAAACCTTCATCAGCCTTACCATCAAATTTTCCTAAATGATCTATGATATTGATAATGGTAACAGGACACCCAAATGGTCACATAAAATTTAAAGTTGGTGTTCTACCATGAAAAAGTTCATATGTGGTCTTGTTATGAGGCTTAACTACTAACACTCTATTTTGCACATAGCAAGCAGTATTAACTACTTCTGCCCAAAAAGTAGTTGGCAACTTAGAATCAGCTAGCATAGTCTTAGCAACCTCAATTAGTGTCATGTTCCTCCTCTCAGCAACTCCATTTTGTTGAGGAGTTCTAGCTACACTAAATTATCACAAAATACCATTTATTTCACAAAACTGATTCATCTCTCTGTTTTTGAACTCAGTCCTATTATCACATCTAATCACCTTAACCTTGTGATCTACTAGATTTTCTATCCTAGTTATAAAGGACTTAAGAATGCCACTAGTCTCATCCTTAGTAGCTAGAAAGAAAACCCATGTAAACCTACTATAATCATCTGTGACAACTAGGCAATACATTTTCTTCTTAAGGCTTTTTACAAATGTTGGACCAAACAAGTCCATATGCAACAAATGTAAAGGAAGACTGATTGAGTTCTCTGTTTTGGACTTACAAGAGGCTCTGTGCTGCTTTTCCTTTTGACAAGCAACACAGGTTTGATCATTTTCAAAAAGTTTAGAAGGTAAACCTCTTACAAGATTTCCCTTAACCAATTTATTCATGGTTTTAAAATTTAAGTGACCTAGCCTTCTATGCTAAAGTTTAGATTCATCAGATGTGGCTTTTGCAAAAAGGCAAGTTAAACCTCCTTTAGGAACTATGTTCTTTAAATCAACACTATACATATTGTTCTTTCTAGGAACTCTAAGTAAAACTTGACTTTCATCAATTAACTTAAAGTTTGGAGATAAAACAATACATTCAATGTCATTAAAAAGAACACTATTCTTTTTATCACACATTTGTGAGACACTAAAGAGATTAAACTTTAACTCTCTCACAAAATACACATTTTTAAAATCTAGATTACCAGTTTTAATGGTACCTTTTCCTGTGATTTTCCCTCCTTTGGGGTTCCCTCCAAAAGCAACATATCCTCCATCTATCTCTTCATAGTCTGTAAGATAGGACATGTTCCCTGTCATGTGCCTTGAGCATCCACTATCAATCACTCCTTGATCCTGTAAATCCATTTATGGATTACCCTGCACATTAGATAAGAAAATCAGTTTCTTTTGGGGACCCAAGCCATCACTGACTTGGATCTGCCTTGTGCATCAATATAATCAAACTTCTTTAGGGTGATTGATGCACTGTTATGTTTAGAAACATGGTCTAAAACTTTAGTCTTTGGTTTCCAAACCCAACAAGCTGAGGCCTTAACAGCATTAACATTATTTCCCTTAACAGCATTAACTACTGCTTTTGGCCTAGCAGTATTAAAATCTTTACCCCTAACAGTATTAACCCTTTGATTAATATTACTATTTTTAAATGATGTGTTCTTATGAATGGGCCTCTTAACAGTTGAATGTGCTGTTTTAGAAAGATATGACATTGGTCTAGCAGCATTCACTATTGTTTTTGAGTGAGCAGTATTAACTTGTCTAGCAGTATTAACCAATACTGCTGTTTTAGAAATATTTTGTCTAGCAGTATTAATTGATACTAAGCCAGACTTCATTAGTACTGCTCTTGGAACCATGTTCTTTTTAGCACAGGGGTGAGTCTTTTTAGCAAAGTTTTGATGATTCACCCTTTGAGCATTGGTTACCAAAACAGGTTTACCATCCTTTGATTTTGAAACTGTTTTTATGGTAATTGCAATCAACCTGCAAATGATCAAAGCTTCCACACACATAACAGGCCTTATTAAACATCTCAAAATTGCTTCCTAGTTTTTGAGACATCATATTGTTCCAATTTCTTTGATTGCCTCTTGGACTGTGAGTGTTTTGCCTATGTTGCTCAACTTGTTTAACAGTTTTCCTAGTAGTTTTTGTTGTTGTTTAGATTTGACAAACTCTTTCTTAACAATACTAGGCCTAACTGTTTTCTTTTCAATTTTAGGCTGAGACACATCCTCTTCCTCATCATCTAACACCCATTCTTTAATACATGGGGCATCATCATACTTCCTAACTACCTTAGGCTCTTCTTCACTAGACATAGCTTTACAGTTCTCAACTACAGGCTTATTAACAAACTCATCTAAACCAGTAAAAGACAAGTCAGGTGTTGGAGGCATGAAATTTCCTGTGTAGGGAGGTGGAACTGCATTATAATTTTCATAGCCTAAACCTTTCTTGCAATTGTCAACTATCTGACACTCTATGAGCTTGTTTAAACTTTTAGATGCATGTTCAAATTTATCTACATTAAGTTGAATGCCATCTTTTTCTTTTTGAACTATTTCAAGCTTCTTCCTAAGCTCTCTAATAGTTATTTCTCCTATATGAATTTCAAATTTTAAGCCCTTAATATCTTGTAAATAAATAGACTTATTTGCTTTATAAACTTCAAGTTTTTCTTCCACTGACTCTAAACCTGTCTTATAACCTAGAACCATTAACTCAGATTTCTTTAAATCTTTTAATAGTTGATCATTTTGAGATTTAAGAAGTTCAACAGTTTCTAAACAAGATTTTAAACAAATAGAATCATTGGATACCTTTGAGTCAGGACTTGAAGATGAGAAAGCCATAAGTGCATAATTAGGCCCTTCCTCTGCCTGATCACTCCAATCATATCCACCAAGACCATCACATGACACCAAAGCTGTGGAAGTAGATGTTTCCACAGGCACACTCCTTCTTGAGCTTTCCTTGTTCTTGTTGTCTTGATTTCTTGGAGCTTTGCATTCCCTAGCAAAATGTCCTTTCTTATGGCAGTTGTAGCACTCCACGTTGGACTTATCAAAACCAATAGTCTCATTGCCATTAATAGTAAGCTTCTTTCCTGAATTTCTTCAAAAACCTTCTTGCCCTCATAATCAACATGGTCATTTACCATCTCAAATCCATCTCTTCCATGTCATCTGGATGGATTTGTTGCAAGTCCTCATGTACAAGTTAAGGACTATTTGGTTGACTAGCAAAGAATGCACAAATAACAGCATCACTCAAGTTATCAATATTAGCAACATTAACTTGAGTGCTAGCAGTAGTAACTCTATGAGTAGTATTAACTGCTTCATTAGTGCTACTGGTGTTGTTATTTGAAGAGGACACAAAAGCCATGTTTTGTGTGCTTGAACTTGATCTAGACATCCCTTTAACTTTTGGTTCATACACCTTGAAGTTGTTGTAGAGATCATCTATGCTCATTGTATCTAAACTAGCTTTATTCCTCCACACAACAGCATGTGTGTTCCACTTAGGTGACAAACTTCTTAATAACTTTTGATTAACATCTTCTTGTAAAATCTTTTCATCCAAAAGCTCCAACTGACTCATAAGCTTTTGAAGCCTATCAAAAGTTTGATCAAGCATCTCTGAGCTTGGAGAAGTGAAGTTTTCATATTGCTGCTTTAAGAGATTCCTTTGAGTCTTTTTTGTGGTTGCATTCCCACTAAATCTCTTTTCAACGGCTTCCAGCAACTTCTTAGCATCCTTTATAGAGTTAAACTTTAATTGATGTTCATTGGGAATGCCACTTCTAGTCTCCCTTGTGCCCTTCTCTCAGAAGTTTTTAGGAGGTATTTAACTTTCTCAACTCTTTCCACAACTATTGTTTTTTTTTGTGCAACTTTCCATTCTCTATTACTTCCCAGAATGCATAATCAATCATCTGGATGTATTATTCGATTCTCATCCTCCAGATCTCAAACTCACTAGGTTTGAGCATAGGAACCTTTGATGCATCCACCATGTGTGCAGAGTCTTGATCCATGTCTTCTAGCAAAGTTTTCACTTCAAAGCAACAAGGCTCTAATACCTACTTGATGATCCCATTAAACTTTCTAATGATCGAATCCTTAAGCTTGTTTAAGTTTATTAATTAAGATAAATCTATCACAACTAAGTAGAAAAAGTTTGTTAAGTGAATAAAGATTATCGGAATTTAATCTTAATATTAGAAAGAAATTCTTAATGAAACAGTAACACAAAACAATATAATTCAACAATAAAAGCTCTAATATTATTATTACAAATAATTCAATACTACTCCTATATTAGGGTACAAACCTTGAAGCTATGACAATTCTACGAATGACTTGTTTTTTGGTACTTGTGTAGATGATGAGATTTTTTTGTGCAACCTCTATGCCCTAGGACCATCCTTTTTATACACAAAGAGTCCTAGTCGATATTTCAACAATATAGTCCTAAAACTTAGAATAGTTCTCTTATATTCTTTTCTATAGAAATAAATTCAAACTTATCACGTAAGTAATCTTGATCTCTAATCAATCTTTATTCTTTCTTCAGTCTTTATCCTTTCTCTGACAGTAGAAACTCTTTCAGCAGTCTTAATCTTTGAGCAGTTGTAACTTTTGTACTAGCAGCATTAACTTTTAACACCAGTAGTAGTAACTTATACACCAGCAGCATTAGCTGTGTACAAGCAGTAGTAACTACTTAGAATATTTTCTTCAATCTTCACTAGCAGTACTAACTTTATACTAGCAGTACTAATATATACTAGCAGTAGTAACTGTGAACTAGCAGTACTAACTTTATACTAGCAGCACTAACTACTTAGCATATTTTTCATTAAAGTTAATGAACAACACTAACTTTTGCTTAGCAGCAATAACACAAACCTTAGCAGCAGTAACTTCAAGAAGGCTTTTAATCCCAACAGCAAGGCTAGTAAGTATCACATGTTTTAACAAACTCGGTAACTATATATCGCACTAACAATAGCAAAAAACAATAGAAGATTGAAGATTCTCTGCTTAGACAGAGAACAAAACCATTCAGTTTCTCACACGACCAGCTATACGCATCAAAATCTTCTAGATACAACTTTCTAAAAATATTGAATTATTATTTACATCTACTTAGTATTGTATATATTATTATGAAGTGAACCCGCCCGTCAGGCGGGTTAAGTTGCTAGGAAAATGCATGCATGTAAATGTTTATCTTTCAGTTGACATTATCTTGAGAGTAAACTGCAAAAATCATCCCTGTGGTTTGTACTTTTTTTGACACTAATCATCCCTTAGCCGAATAGCTATTGGCAATTAATCATCCTGAGTGTTAAATGTTCGGCAAAATATCCTTAATTGTGGATGATTTTGCAAAAAGTTAACAAAGAAGTTTTGTAAAAATCATCCCTCAGGGATGATTGGGATATTTTTGTCAAACGTTTTACCACTCAGGATGCTTAGTCCAATAGTAATTGGCTAGATGATCGTGCCACAAACAAACAAACCACCGGAATGATTTTATGCAATTTACTCTTATCTTGACAATGACTTTGACTAAGAATCATAGCAGACACTATGAAAGGTTGGATTAGCTTACACAAAGACGGTATTCTCACAACACACAACTATATGTCACACTGTCAAGAATCAAACGAAAAGAGGAATGAAGATTCTATTTCACACAAACACGACAATCATTAGAACTGAACGACAAACATTGTCTAAAAAACAGTTTTATGAACTGAACCTGCCCGTTGGGCGGGTTATGTTACTAGTATATATATGATAAATATATATATATATATATATATATATATATATAAATTTTTAAATTATTTATATAATTTATATAAATATACTATATATATAAATAATAGTTTATATATATATATATATATGTATGATGTTGTGTGTGTGTGCCGTTCACATACATAATAAAAAATTTCCAGTATAACTATGCATAATTTCATAAAGTTTACACGTACCACTACAATCTATTAGTACACATTATATATAGAATTAACACACATAATTGTTGGATTTTATAAACTAATTAACCTTTAATTTATCAGCGGAATAAATAAACACGTATATAATAAGTAATTAACAAAGGATTTCAAGAATCGTGTACCTTTTAGCAATTCACGAACACTATAAGCGTATGTAGTTTGGTTTTAGTCGAACGATGATAGAAGTGTGCGTAGCAAGAAACAGCAAGACATGGCTAAGAATTAAAGTCAACTCTTTAGTTTGAACTTTTATGGGTTTGGTGGGCTTAAGCCGATATTGAAATTTGTTTGTTTGAGATATTGGGTTAAGGGTGTGTTGTCTTGGCTTATTTGTAACGGTTAATCTTAATGCAAGATTATGTCTACAAAACAACGCGCTTCACAGCGGTGCGTGAAGGTACCACGTCAGTTTGAGGACAAGATATATGAGTTAAACTCAAAGACATTTGTTTAAAGGGAATGTAAGGAAGAAGTATCGGACGTTTAGATCAACAATACTGGTGAACTAATTAGTGGAAAAGAGACTGTGTCTTTACAAATCACATTGATTTTTGAAATCACAGTGATTTTTAAAATAAATTATATTTAATTTCAGAAGTCCGTGTGAATTTTTCAGTTGTAAATTACAACCTAAAAGAAACTTGAAGAAAAAATTCGTCGAAAATATATCAAAATGCCTATTTACTGAAGGATAAAAAAAATCACGTCGCTATGATGTATTTTTTCCAAGGTTGCAAAAGTCCTGAGTCCGTTGCCGGTGTCGAGCCACCTTGTAAGCTTGTAATCTGGTTCAATGCGGGATTAAATGCTGCGATAATGATTGGCATTTTTGGCAAAATTTGGGTATTTCCAGCAAGTTTTGTGTATTTTCGTCGAGTTTTAGATATTATTAGCAAGAATTTTTTTCTAAACCGTAACTTGTAATAGATTTAAACAGTTAATATAAGTGATCAAAACAAGTTTAAGTACTTCCGGCATGGTTAGAAGGTTTTCGGCAAGTTTGACCACCGTTGATCGTCGTTGACCATGGTTGACCTATTATTTTGACCCTGTTACATTAATCGGCAAGGTTGGTGTCCTTGTAACGTCTAATCGGCAATTGATCGGCCTTGTAGACCTTGTTTTACAACACTGATTTTTTCTTTTAATGTTTACAGCTTGCAAATTATTTTATTTTAAAAAGTGAAAGTATTTTTGTTTTAATAACAATTAGTGTAACACCCCCAAAATGGGTCGCAGCGGAATAAGGATCTCCGAGGCATGTTACTTCATAGATCAATAACACAAGATATATATAGAATGACCAAAAAGTCATTTAAAAACTGATACATTGGATTTAACAAATATTTGATACAAATAGCCCGAAGCTTTAACTTGTTCCTTATTATTATTACAAAGATACTGGTTCACAATACATGAGTTTCCCAAAACATAATACAACCATATATCTTTAGCATGACATCCCAAAACAAAATCACCAGTAACCATGCCACCTTAAGCTTACTGATTCTCCTGAAAAAGACAGTTGCTTTAAAACGTCAAACAATAATGTTGGTGAATTCATCAGGTTTGATAATTCATACAATGCCGACACGCAAGACTTTCCCCGTGATAATGCAACACATGCAGACATCACAAAATCCATTACATTTTCCCTAAGCTCATGACACTGAAAGCTCGACAATCTTTCTTGCAATAATATATATTGCAATTTCTGCCCGATTAGATGTTTAACACCCAAACACCCCAAATCCGACTGCTATAAGAACTTCGTCCCGGTGATAGCTAGTCACCCGAACGGGATGGTCAATCCCAAATAGATCTATTCATAACATTCGCGCTCACATAATGTAATTCACAACTACATCTATGCAATTGACAGTTCATGATAATGGGCTCAACTTGGGTTATCGCTACTTAGGCAAACACGTAATCAATATAAAATATACACTTGCGTCCAATTTATAAAACAAAGCATGTTTCCACCCCAAAGTTATAAATCATTGAAATCATAAAAATATGGGGCTATGAACTCACCTTGAGTTCTGATAATCCAAATATCACAGATAACGCGTCACGCAAATCGTCAAATGCAACCTATTTAATTTAAGGTCGTATAAGTACCATGTACTTCAATTAACTAACATCATATACAGGTCTATGTTAGTTACATCATACTATCGTTCGGGCTATCATAATTAAGAGGTCATGTAGTGAACGTATGAGGAGCTAGGACACTTTAAATCGTAAATCCACACTCGTCTATAAAACCACCCCGAAAGAAGTCCTACATATGAAACAACTCCCTAGTTACATAGAACTTTGATAACCACATATAATTCTATACAGCTTAATCACCATCTAATTGTTTTGGAAAAATTGCGTTTAATTAGTTAAGACGTTTATAATTACCGTTGTAGTAAAACTGGCGTAACTTTCGCGTTTTAAGCCCGATTTTGAACGATTCTTATGCCCACGCTTTCGGAGTTAGGGAACGAGTATTCATAATTTTTAGACATTTTTCATATTTTTGACCCTCCTGATGAACAGTACTTTTATTACTGTTCACATAACCAGTTTGTAAAGTTATTTTATAGTTTTTAATTAGTCATCGTAAATCCCGAAACGTCGTAATTTTATATCGTTATACTCCAGTTTTTAGCGATTCTTCGAGCACATTCTCGTTTTAGAAACTTTCATCAGTTATAAAGTTATTTTTATAAACTTTTAATTACCGAATACTTGCGAAATTCATAACTTCTTCATTATTAATTGAAAAATCATGATTCTTATCATTTTAGAATCCTAAAAATGTGTTTTATTTGTTAAAAATATCCAACTTGCTGTTTCATAAGAATTTTTATAAAAGTTATTTTATAATCCGTTTAATTTACGTATAACTCGTAATTAGCGTAACTTTTTCGTTATTTATCCGTTTGACAAGTTTCTTACCTTTTCGGAATCGTTACGAGATGTAGAATATTTATAAAACATAATATCCACTGTTTGGAATTCGATTCCAAACAGCCCCTTAATATCTATATATTTACTTATTTATTAAACTTGTTTTATATACTTTTTAACTAAGTAATTTCCACAAGTTTTTCCCACACTCTTAATATACTATATCATATATATTATATAGTCCATAAGTCTAAAATTTATCCATTTGTCCAAGTCATTAAGTCCTTAACAACATTTTTAAACCATAATCTCCATAAGTAACTTTTTACTACAAGTTCATCCATAACCACTTTTACATCATAAATCCATAAAGTGTACATTCTTTTACTTCCATTATGACTTTATTTTAGTGTCCATATAACATGATTAAAAGTTCATAATCAACATTAACATGTCATTTGCCTTTCTCTTACTAATAACATATTAAGTGCACTTTTTTTAAAACCCTAATTAACATTAACACTTTAATCAACATGTTACCATACTTATAGAGTCCTTATTCCATGATATATACAACAACATAGAGCATGAATAATGTAACAAATGATATCATAAGTAAAAATATAGTTACAATGTTTTAAAACATCCTAAGGGTGATTTTGCTCTAAAAGATTAATATACACATAAAATGATAACTATGAAATGAGTAGGGTCTTAGATAACCTTAGTATTAGCGAGTGATCAATGAAAAATAAACCACACCCTTGTGGTTTAAATCCTTGCTTGAAAACAACCCTTATTTTCCTTATAAAATCTTTTCTTGATTAATGCTTGAAAATGGTTAGCCAAGGCTTCAAAATACCTTAAGGTATCTTAGATATGTTATATGAGAGTGTATAAATGAGGTAGAAAAGTTTGTATGATAAGGTTATGGGGTTTGGTTTTTGGACGTGGGCACAAAGGAGAAAAGGGAAGAATATGTTTTGATTTTACCAAGTGAAGTAGATGTGTGTTTATTCTTATGAAAGTGGAAGTGTATGTATAAGAAATGTGTAGGTAAGCATGAGTTATATCTTTGTCAAATGACCAAGATATGGGACGTCCCATCTAGGGACAAATGGGAGGGTTTTGTGGTCAAACTTACTATACATACTAACTCTTCCATGCTCATTTAAGACTTATGTTTTCATGTCTCACTTTGTGTAGATTATCCCATGATATTTAGGGTGAATGTTTGCTAGACATTTCATTTGGGTAGAATTTAATAAGACTTTGAGTATTGGGTATAAAAGTGGGTATTTGTTGAAGCGTAGAATTATTTTTGTGGTTCCGGGTATGCCTAAACTTAATTTATCGCGAAACGTACATAATTTACGTAACCGATAAAAATAAAATAAACAACGACCATAATTATTCTCAAAATAATTATTTAATACTTCATTGATGTAAACGCTTAATTGTTTGATGCCCGTTTACATTGAACGCTAATTTTTAGCTTACGCGATTTAGCTTAACATTTACGATTTAAAGCAAACGCGTACAATACAAAAGGTACATTGTGGATTTATCGACGTCGTCAATGACTTGAAAACACAGGGTGTTATAGACTTCCCCCGTTAAACGAGCCTTGTCCTCAAGGCTCACGATGCAGCACTTGACGACGGTGTGGTCTTGGTGAAGAGGTGTGGATATTTCTTCTTGAATTGGTCTTCACGTATTCACTAGCAGTAGTCACTGTGTACTAGCAGTAGTAAACACTTAGCATATTTTCTTTGAAGATCATGAGCATCACTAAATCCAGCTAAGTAGCATTAACATAAACATGAGCAGCAGTAATTCAAACAACATCAAGAAGACTTTTAATCCCAACACTAAAGGATTTGATCCGCTAGCACTAGTAGTAAGTTTTACTCCTGTATAAGTCAATAAAGGCTTGTTAGAATCTTTGGTTTTAAGAGAATCGGTATCCTTGGGAATATTGCTTAAAGATGTGACGGGTTTAGTAAATCTAACTTTTTGTCCTTGTTCATCAGTGTGACAGCAACTAACTTCTTACTAGGTTTTGGTGGACTAGGGCATGTTTAAGAGACATAGAATAACAATTCCTGAACATGTTTTGTAAACATGCAAGCAGATTCTAATAGAGTTTCACTAGGATTCTGTGTTCTAGCGCTTTTTACAAATCCACGAAGAATGTCAGTATATTCTATAGTCTTCTCAATGTAAACCTTATGAGCATTCCTATTGTTCTTAAGCCTAGGAGAAATAGGTTCTTTGTCAAACTGGAACATTCCTGGAGCAATAGTAGCATCAGGTTTTGAAACCACAGTATTGACAACATTTTTCCTTTTAAGTTTCCTTAATTCATTTCCAATGCGGTAATAGCAAAAACCTTTTCTTGAAGTTGAGCATTTAAGTCCGAATTTTCAACAGACTTTGCATTAATTTGAGCAATTAAAGAGTCACAATGTTTTTTGATTGAACACGTGTCTTTCTAATTGAGTCAAATTGGTCTTTGTAAATTGATTTCAAATGCTCTTGTTCTTTTCTTAAATTATCATTTTCCGAAAGTAATTTTGCCACACTATGTTCCAGTTCAATGTTGATTATTTCAATCTCATCAATGTCTTTCTTTATATTTTCCATATTATCTTTTCCACTCAAAGATTTAATCCTATCTTTCAACTTTCTTATGACCGTGTCCTTCTCCTGTGACTGAGCTTTTAATTCATTTATTTCAAATAATTGATTAAATGTGGAAGCATTTAGGTTTTCACCAGAATTTTCCCTTTGAAAAATATCTTGATTAAGTTGAGTTGCTAATTCCAACAAAATACAATGCTTTTCTAAATTTGAATAACTTTTGACAAGTTTATCGTAAACCTCTTTTTCAATAAAATCTTTCTTTTTGAGAAGCTCAGTCTCAAGTTCTAGACACTTACTACAATCATTTACACATGACTTTTTCACATCAAGAATATCCACAGAATTCACAACAATATGCACAATTCTTAAGATATGATTTGGTTTAAGAGTTGATCATTAACAATCCTAAGTTGTTTGATTTGAATTTCAAAAATGTTCTTGTCTACAAAACAATGATCAACAACAACCTCCATTTGGTTAAAAACAGTTTGAACTTTAGTAATTTCATCTAGAAGAGTTTTATCAAACGCATTAAATGTGTCTTTTAAAACTTTTAAAAATGGAATTATTTCAATTACAAAACACTCTTTTGTATGTTCAAAACCCTAAGCCCCCGTAGTAATAGCATCAGATGTTAGTCTCTTTTTAACCACTTTGTCAAAATTGACCAGTTGATATTTTAGTTTTTTAAGACTTTCATTTACCAAACTTACCTTAGGAAGTTTAGTAGGAGCTTCAATTCTAACATGTGTATGTGACGTCACGAGAGTTTCAGAAAGGGACGAATATTTTAACCAAAAAGCTTGTTCTGCAAACGATTCTTTTTTAGTGACAAAAAGTTTTCTAAAATCTTCTTTAATCTTATTTAATTTTGAATAGTCAATTGGAGAAATCTTAATCTTCTTTTCTATAGAAATTAGATCATTTTGTTTATCAAGTATATTTGATCGACTCTCTTCTTCCAAAATCAATGTCTCTTCATCATCAATCATAGAAACCACAACATGTTCTTTAGCAATAACACTACCATCATATAATATTGGTTGAATCCGCTAAGCTTTTTTAAGATGGAACGGATTTTGATAACCAAGAGCTTGTTTGTGAGTGTCATCGTAAAAAAATTATGGTTTCATTAGCATATGCATTGCTTGCGTAAATCGATACATCTTACAAATAATATTCTCCAGTTATTTATTTTGTTTTTCTAAAACAATTTCCTTGTCAATGTACTTAGAATCTTTTTCTTTAGACTCTGTTTTGAAAACAGTTAATGTTTTTGATAAAGACCCCTTTTCTTTGACATTATTAGAAAGAGTTTCTTTAAGTGTATCGATCTCCTGCTGAAAAGCCACAAGCTTTGCATTTCTATCTCAAATAAAATCATCTATTTGAGAATCTATTAATTTTTCCCTTTTATTCAAATCTACAATAAGTCTTTGTTACAAAATGATGATTCGTTCTTTCTATCTCTCAAGCTTAGCGCTTAATAATTCATTTACCATTTTATTTGTCTGATTTTCCTTATCTAAATAACCTACACGATCAGTCATTTGTTCAACAAAGGATAGCACCAACAAATTATTAGGTGCAGAAGGATTAGTATCCTGAATAATCGCATCTTGCGACTCCTGCAGATATTGAGAGTACGAAATGATATTACTACCACTATGTATTTCATTATCTTGAAAATCATCAACATGTGTTTGTTCAGAATACTGCATCTCTTGCACATCCTTAATGTTGTTTGTACATACCTTACGTAATTTACGTTGGGTGCAAACAAATGTCGATGTTGATGTAGACTTGAGATGTGGATGCAAGTATGCAATGATAATTTTTGATTACGAGTAACTTGCTCACTTTAAGTTACGTATTACAAATCACATGTTTGTCATCACCAAAACATAAAGAGATTGTATAAATTAAATATCGTAATATTTGCACTAACAATCTTACTCTTTTTGATGATGAAAAACTATGCAAACTATAACACATAGTAAAGTTTAAAAGTTACTCGTTTACACTCTCTTCTCTCCCTTTTGTCGAAGCAAAAAAGTTATTATATGGATAATGGTTGGAGCATATAGATTGCAAGTTTGATGAAGAAGGACATGTGACAGAGGGTAAGTGCTTCGGATAACGTTAAGAATGAGAAGATATGAGATATAAAGGTGAAGGTGATTGTGTGTTTCTTAGATGGTTTAGTAAAGGTCATGAGAGGTGAAAAGTAGGCAAGAGAAGAAGGTAGGTACTTTGAGTGTATAGGCTGAGGGAATGAGGAAAAGTTAGTGTCCAAGTAATTCGGTTGGAGGAATAAGATAAAATGTAAGAACATAAGGTTGAGGCGGTTTTATGTTTCTAGGATAATTTAGAGGAGGTCGTGATAGATGAGAATAAGGCATGAAAAGAAAGTAGGTACTTCAAGTATATGAGTTGAAAGTATGAGAAGAGGACCTTAAGGTTGAGGGTGATTTTAAACTGTAAGATGTGAAGTATTTGGAGTATGAATGAACCCTTCATCGTATTTGACAATCCCCAATCTTATTTTCCTATAAAGGTGAGCTTGAATCATCCCAGTGAAGTCTTCTATCATTACGGTTTAACCAACTTTATGTTATTTACCCACATATCTCCTAGCTCTCCCTTGCTCATTGCATCCTCATGATAATTACATTCTTTGTATATTGACTCTAACGGATCTATGGATCAAATAAATTACCATCGATGCTAAAGAAGTTTGATGCGATTTAAATAAGTAGAATACTTGCAAGTGCTCCCCCTTGGTGTATACTCCCCCTTGTTTGGGGCTCCAAGGAATCAAGATATAGATGTGTGCTATAAAACAAAGTTAGTAGACAAGTGCATATATATAGCAAGATATTAGCATGGAACTAGAAATGCACATTTAGATGTTTTTATTCTAAAATATGACACCTTGAAAAAGAATTAGAAACTAGACGCATGCAACTATTATTTCAAATCATAACAATCCTAAATGATTAAAATAAAAAGACTCGAAAGTATGTCTAATGACTAAGATTCTATCAAACTTTAATAAACGAGATATGGATTCGTTTATTGGTGACATAAAAAATATTTTGAGAATGACTTTTAAAAAGTAGACGAATGACAACTATAACTTTCTTGGCGAAATATAAAAAAAAATATATACTTAAAAATAATAATAAGATGAATATGGAGACGGTGTGCTCTTCGAATGTTAATGAAAATGATTCCATAGAGCCGAAAAGTGGGAAAGGATGAGCGAGACTAAAGAAGGAACGTGTTGACGAGAGGTTGATAGAAAAGATTGATATATCATTTGCACTAACAATTGATGTGCATGTGATCCTATCGAGACAAAGGTGGATGATTAGGAATTCAAAGGTTTGTTTGGTGTTTTGTTGGTTGACAATGTTGAGGAACAAATGTGGGTATGTAAAATGAAGTGGTAGTTCTTTCATGGTGGAAGAATAATGAGAGACTCAACAATGTGGTGACTCAATAACATTTGAAGATTGAATATCTTCTTTATGTTCTTCACTTTCTAGAAAGTGGAAAGTTTAGCGAAGAAAGTGGCATTGCATTTAGGCAAGTTACTTAAATATTGGATGAAATAATTAAGTTAGGAGAGATATAGGAGGAATTTTAATAGTAACTGGACTATTAAAAGAGAAGAAAAACGTTTAGACGTGAGAGGAAACGTTAGAGAAGATAAGACTTATTAGAAGTGAAAAGGAACGTTTAGAAGTGAGAAGAAATGTCAGAAGTAAAAAGACTATTAGAAGTTAGATTACTATCATAAGTGAGAAGACTATTAAGAAAGAGAGGAACCGTTTAGAAGTGAACAGACCATTTGAGGTGAGAAAAGAGGTTTACGAGAAGTGAGGACCACTCTTGAGTATCTCTCTCTTTTTCCTCCTCCTCCGTTGTTGTTGTTTGAGAGAGTTTACTCATAGATTGGTCCTCACTTCTCGTTAAACCTCTTTTCTCACCTAAAATGGTTCTGTTCACTTCTAATCGGTTTCATCCTCTTTCTTAATAGTTTCTCAAGTATGCTAGTAACTCTACTTCCTATAGTCTTTATATTTCTACATTTCTTCTCACTTCATAACGTTCCTTTTCACTTCAATATGTCTGTAAGTTTCTCTAACGTTTCCTCTCACGTCTAAACGTTTCTTCTCTTTTAATAGTCATGTTACTATTAAAATTCCTCCTATATCTCTCCTAACTTAATTATTTCATCCGAAATATTTAAGTAATTTGCTAAATGCAAATGTCACTTCTTCGCTAAACTTTCCACTTTCTAGAAAGTGACGAAACATAAGAAGATATTCAATCTTCAAGTGTTATTGAGTCACCACATTGTTGAGTCTCTCATTATTCTTCCACCATGAAAGAACTACCACCTCATTTTACATACCCACATTTGTTCCTCAACATTGTCAACCAACAAAACACCAAACAAACCTTTGAATTCCCAATCATCCACCTTTGTCTCGATAGGATCACATGCACATCAATTGTTAGTGCAAATGATATATCAATCTTTTCTATCAAACCTCTCGTCAACACGTTCCTTCTTTAGTCTCGCTCATCCTTTCCCACTTTTCGGCTCTATGGAATCATTTTCATTAACATTCAAGAGCACACCGTCTCCATCTTCATCTTATTATTATTTTTAAGTATATATTTTTGCATATTTCGCCAAGATATTAAGTGTCATTCGTCTACTTTTAAAAGGTCATTCTCATAATATTTTTGTGTCACCCAATAAACGAATCTCATTCTCGTTTATTAAAGTTTGATAGAATCTTAGTCATTAGACATACGTATCGAGTCTTTTTATTTTAATCATTTAGGATTGTTGATTTTGAAATAATAGTTGCATGCGTCTAGTTTCTAATTCTTTTTCAAGGTGTCATATTTTAGAATAAAAACATCTAAATGTGCATTTCTAGTTCCATGCTAATATCTTGCTATATATATGCACTTGTCTACTAACTTTGTTTTATAGCACACATCCATATCTTGTTTCCTTGGTGCCCCAAACAAGGGGGAGTATACACCAAGGGGGAGCACTTGCAAGTATTCTACTTATTTAAATCGCATCAAACTTCTTTAGCATCGATGGTAATTTATTTGATCCATAGATCCGTTAGAGTCAATATACAAAGAATGTAATTATTCTGAGGATGCAATTGAGCAGAGAGTTATGGATATGTGGGTAAATAACAATAAAGTTGGTTTAAACGTAATGTTAGAAGACTTCACTGGGATGATTCAAGCTCACCTTTATAGAAAATAAGATTGGGGATTGTCAAATACGATGAAGGGTTCATTCATACTCCAAATACTTCACATCTTACACTTTAAAATCACCCTCAACCTTAAGGTCCTCTTCTCATACTTTCAACTCATATACTTGAAGTACCTACTTTCTTTTCATGCCTTATTCTCATCTATCACGACCTCCTCTAAATTATCCTAGAAACATAAAACCGCCTCAACCTTAGTTTATTACAATTTTATCTTATTCCTCCAAACCTATATACTTGGAGCACCTACTTTTTTTCTCATTTCCTAACCTATACACTCAAAGTACCTAACTTCTTCTCTTGCCTACTTTTCACCTCTCTATGACCTTACTATAACCATCTAAGAAACATTACATTCACCTTCACCTTTATATTACATATTTCTCATATCCTCTAACGTATATACCTAAAGCACATACCCTCTTCTCATGTCTTCTTCTCAAACTTGCAATCTATATGCTCCAACCATTTCCCTATAATAACTTTTTTGCTTTCGACAATTAGGGACGAGAAGAGAGTGTAAAACGTAGTAACTTTTTAAACTTGACCTATGTGTTAATAGTTTGCATAGTTTTTTCATCATCAAAAAAGAGTGTAAGATCTGTTAGTGCAAATATTACGATATTTATTTATATTACAATCTCTTTATGTTTTGGTGATGACCAAAACATGTGATTTGTAATACGTAACTTAAAGTGAGCAAGTTACTCGTAATCACAAATTATCATTGCATACTTGCATCCACATCTCAAGTCTACATCAACATCGACATTTGTTTGCACCCAACGTAAATCACGTAAGGTATGTACAAACAACATTAAACTTGTAGGATGATCAAAGAAATAAGTTTTTGTCTTAAACTTTATATTTTTGTAAATATAAGAAAACTATTTCTCAAAAATTATTTAGACAAATTATTTTTTTAATTATAAAGAAATGTTTTATGTGGTAATTATTTCAAAATTCAAAATCTGGTTCTTTTCCCCCCAAAACATGTTAAACTTTCATCAGACAAGTTTGTCACCACAAAAAGACAAAAATAGGAGCGTCTGTCGGGACGGTCCCTTAAATAGGCCGGCGGCCCCCTTAAATATCTGGCAGCCCCCTAATATACGTGGGACAGCCGTTTCCTGACAGGCTATTTTTTAGCTCCTATAAATAGTGGGTCACCTCCAACTATTTTTAGAACCCTTTTGCATGATTTTCTTTTAGTTCTTTCTCTCTCTAGATCTCTCTAGATCTCTCTAAATCTTTGATCATTCAACTTGGTTAATCTTGTTTAAATATGATCAAATCTTCTATCTTTCCTCCTTTCCTCAAGTGCAAGAGAAGAACTTTTGTCATCACCAAGATACGAAGTTATGTAGTCTAGTTAGTCCATTTGTAACATTTGTTACATATAGATATAGTAATTTCTTCATTCTTTTGTTTAAGTTGTGTAGATCGGATAGTGTTATGAAATATGGGTTGTGTTGTTTGATTGTCGTGCTGGTTAGTATTCTTGGTCATCAAAATTACAAGTATGGTGATAGATTGGTTTCTAGCTAAGTTTAGGATCGGACATTTAGACTCTAGTGTCGAAACAATATTGGATGCGACGCTCCCGGGTTTATGTGTTTAGGCCATAAAATACAAGGTTTGTTATGTTGGGCCATAAAACATAATGGGTTTGGTTGTACCCGAAGAAAAGGACTCGACATCTAGCTTAGTGTCAGAAAATATGTAAGCTATGGTATAAGGTTTTCTCACGCCGAAGGAAAGGTGCTTGTTACTTTGTGAAGTAACCTCTCGAGGTTAGATACTCGGGAGTGGCTAGAGCGAAGATGGGGCTTCGTGATCAAACCATATAAATCACCGTGTCGAGTTTGCATTTTCTTTTACATTTCGCTTTACTTATTTCTTTACATTTCCCGCTTTACTTTTATACTTGCATTGTGCTTATGATTGTGCTTATGATTGTTAGTTAAGGTTGTGTAGTTCTTTGTACTAAATATTGTATGTGTGGTTATATTGTTATAATATGTGTTAGCTATTGTTAACCTATTATCGACACTTCTATATTGCGTCAAACTTGATCGTATTGTTACAATATGATTTAAAGTCTTTAAAGGAAAACGTTATTCACCCCCTCTCTACGGTTTCTACGAAATCAAATTCAAACAATCTTAGGATATTAATGATCAACTCTTGAACCAAATCATGTCTCAAGAAATTGTGCATATTGTTGCGAATTCTGTGGATATTTTTGATGTGAAAAGTCTGTGTGTGAATTATTGCATTTAGTGTTCTAGAACTTGTACTAAGCTTTCAAAAAGATAGATTTCATGAAAAAAAGAGGCTTACGATAAAATTGTCAAAGTTATTCAAATTTAGAAAAAGCATTGCATTTCATTGGAATTAGCAACTCAACTTAATCAAGAGATTTTTCAAAGGGAAAATTCTGGTGAAAACCTAAATGCTCCCACATTTAATCAATTATTTGAAATAAATAAATTGAAAGCTCAGTCACAAGAGAAGGACATAGTCATTAGAAAGTTGAAGGAAAGAATTAAATCTTTGAGTGGAAAAGATAGTATGGGAAATGTAAAGAAAGATATTGATGAGATTGAATCAATTGTATTAAACTGGAACATAGTGTGACAATTTGAAAATTTGAGACAAGAACGAGAGCATTTGAAATCAATTTACAAAGACCAATTTGACTCAATTAGAAAGACACGAGTTTAATAAAAAGAACATTGTGACTCTTTAATTGCTCAAGTTAATGCAAAGTCTGTTGAAAATCTAGATTTAAATGCTCAACTTCAAGAAAAGGTTTTTTTGCTATTACGCATTGAAATGAATTAAGGAAACTTTAAAAGGAAACAAATGTTTGTAAATACTGTGGTTTCAAAAACCTAATGCCACTATTGCTCTCAGGAATGTTTAAGATTAACATAGAACCTATTTCTCCTAGGCTTAAGAACAATAAGGATGCTCATGAGGTTTACATTGAGAAGACTATAGAATATAATGACACTCTTTGTGGATTTGTAGAACGTGCTAGAACACAGTATCCTAGTGAACCTCTATTAGAATATGCTTGCATGTTTACAAAACATGTTTAGGAATTGTTAGTCTATGCTTCTCAGACATGCCCTAATTCACCAAAACCTAGTGAGAAGTTAGTTGCTGTCACACCAAGTAACAAGGACAAAAGAGTTAGATTTGCTGAACCTGTCACATCTTCAAGCAATATTCCCAAACAAACTGATTCTCTTTAATAACCAAAGGTTTCTAACAAGCCCTATTGTTGACTTCTACAGGAGTAAAAACCTACTACTAGTGCTAGCGGATCAAAGCCTTCTGGCAATACAAGAACATAGATCCGCGACACCACGTAGAATCAAAGAATAAGTAGTAAGTCCACCCTAGAAAAAGTTAAATCTAGTTTGAATATAGACGACGTCTGTTTCTGAAACCTTTCAGTATGCAATTCGTAAGCATTCTGTGAGAAATTCTAAGTTTGAATCTATTTATGCTATCTGTAACAAATATTTATTTGATGCTAATCATGATATGTGTCTTATTGATTTTGTGAATGATGTGAATGTGTGTTCGAAATCTAAATCTAAAAGAAATAAAATGAGAAAAGCTTGGAAACCTACAGGTAAAGTGTTCACTGATGTAGGATATAAGTGGAAACCAACAGGAAGATTTTTCACTATAGTTGGTAACTCGTGCCCTTTAACTAAGATTACTCCCAAGAAAATAGTGCATCTTAAGGAAACTACTCCTAAGTCAGTTGAAACACCAAAACCAGAGATTAAAGTCTATAGTAGGAGACCCAAATATATAAAATCAGTAGGTTCGAGTAAAAAATCTAAGATTGTAGAATCTAAAATTGCTAACAACTCAGAACCCACTCATTTATGGGGATCCAATGCTACAGATGTTCCATCTTCTTTTTCTCTTGTCAATGGCAGGTTGTCCAGATTGTTCTCTGGTATCTGGACTCCGGATGTTCAAAACATATGACAAGGAACCGCTCTCAGCTCATGAACTTCGTTAGTAAATTTCTGGGAACTGTTCGATTCAGAAACAACCAAGTTGCAAAGATAATGGGGTATGATGACTATCAGCAGGGGAACATAATTATCTCAAGGTTGTATTATGTTGAATGGCTTAGACATAACTTGTTTTCTGTTGGACAATTTTGTGATGCGTATCTTGAAGTTGCATTTCAGAAAAACACTTGCTTTATTCGAAATTTAGAAGGTGTTGATCTACTTTCAGGCTCACCGGACTACAAAATTTGTACACAATTTCTCTTGATGACATGATAAAGACTTCTCCGATCTGTCTTCTATCAAAAGCTTCAAAGACCAAGAGCTGGTTATGGCACCGTCGGTTATCGCATCTCAACTTTGGTACTCTTAACAAGCTAGCTAAAGATGGTCTTGCACGAGGTATTCCAAAGCTTAAATTTCAGAAAGATCATATGTGTTCAACGTGTGCATTAGGAAAAAGCAAGAAATCTTCTCATCAACCCAAAGCTGAGGACACTAACCAAGAGAAACTACATCTTTTGCATATGGATCTTTGTGGCCTGATGCGTGTGGAGAGCATTAACGGGAAAAAGTATATCTTGGGAAATTGATGTACGATTCTACGATTTAGTTGGGTTAAAATTTTAAGATCAAAGGATGAAGCTCCTGACGCCATAATAAAATGCATAAAAAATATTCAAGTTCGTTTGAATGCCACTATCCGTAATGTTAGAACAGATAATGGAACTGAATTTGTCAATCAAACTCTTCATGATTTTTTATAAAAATGTCGGCATTTCGCATCAAACGCAGTGGAACATGCGCCTATCAACGGATCCATAAAGTCATATGATCAATCAAAATAAAAACAACAATTATTACCTTTGCAGCGTAATTGGTAGAATCAAAGCACAACCTTCTCTTGTACACGATCTATCCAAGAAACCAAGTGACCAAAGTAGATCACGTCTATGAATATCCACACTACACTTCACCGTATACCCGGACATAGTATGTTTCTTGTTATTCTACTTAATTTTGTTATGAACTTCATAGCCATGAGAGGCTAAATCTCTCATGACTACTCGGTGAAAATAATATAATGAATAAGCGTTTGGTATAATTACGATCTTGTTAATCTTAAGCTTATGTTATAATCCTATCGTGTCTAATCTTATCAACTTTGATTATATACTTACACCGGTATAGGTCGAAAGACCCGTTGTGAACTATATAGTTTTAAAGATTTGTCTTTGATCTTTATCGTCTGTGACGAGAAATCCACTTACGTTATTTGATAAACAAAATAGATTTGATATAATAGTAACTGGATTATTTGAGTGACACATTTGATCGAGTTAACTAAACATAAGTCTTAAGTTAAACAAGTGAATTTGTGAAAACATTTTCTGACGAGAAAACACTTTTTATAAATTCAAGTCCTAAGTTTGAGATCGTAACTATTACCATTGCTTATGAATTATATGAAATTATCCGAGTAGTCATCTTTCTCATTATTGAATTCAGTTCAGTTTATTTTAAATCTGTTAAAGTTTATTTTTCATCTGATTATTCGAACACTACGCAAATCCCTGTGAACGACCTGGTCTTACCTAAAAAGATTATACTACATACGTGGGTTATACTTTTACCCGTGTGTTTCCATATAATAAATCGGTATTTTCAGTCTTATAAATTTAAAGCTTTTGAAACACATCACAGATACTTTGCTGAACATTAGACACGGATCACGAGTCATTCTAATGCTTAATGATTCTATTTCTCGATATAGATATTGAACTAGATTACCAAATTAATCAAGTATCGTCTTAATTACATTGGGGTGCGGCCACACATACATCTGTTCAAATCATCGAAGGGCCCAGTAGTATCTAACTCCAAAGAATGTGGAGGAACACATTCTATTTTGACTGCATGTGTCCATCATGTGTTTCACATCCCTCTTGAAGATGGCCTTTATAGCAACCTTGTTCAGGTCAGCGTTGAACCATATCAAAGATTGACATTCCACACATACAAAACCTACTTGCATCTTAAGTTTAAGGATGAAAGACATAACCACTTGCAAGATTCACTATTGATGCCGATCCATGTAGTGATTTCTCGTAGGTTGGGTCAGTCTAATGTTCATCCAGTGAACAACATATGAGTTTGGCGGTATCACCCATTAATATTCATACCATATGAATATGACCAAAACACTCACATTTTCCTTATTTTGAATGATACTCCTGTATCATTAACTGATAATGGATGATTTAGAATAAATGAATTATTTATGGATTTAAACATGCAAATATAGAACACAGTTGTATAAATGAAGACGATCATACCAGGTATATCAACTCATTATTTAATACAACTGCTTAACGTTCCATTATCCAAATACTAAAAACAGATATACATGAGACTACTTGCAGGTCGAAGTCCAATGTTCCTAGCATGATTAATATGTTTAGTACAAGACATTGACTTTGTAAAAGTACAAACTAAGTAGTCATCTGAGTAAACTTTGAGAATACTTGTTTTAAAACTCACAAGCAGTAAAGGTTTTGAATAATATGATGATTGTCGTTTTGTATGTGTGCGTTCAAGTGCTAATACAATAAAACTAGCATCACCAAAATATATTACATAGGTTTTTTGAAGCAAGCAAAACCACCAATTTAAGACAATCTTCTTAATAGCTTCCCAAACTGTGAAGTATTCTTTATTCTTTACTAAATAGTGCAACAATGCTTTCAATCAAGCATGTCTAGTAAGCAGTATTATCATTTATGATGAAATCCTGCTATGACTAGGATTAAGAATCATCTCAATCAAAATAAGCATTAGGGTATAAGCTCGACACTAATCTCCTTATTAAAAATCCATAAACGATGAACTTGTCTTTTGTCCTTTGCAGGCCTTTTAGAATGTTCTTTTAATAGTAGTCTAATAACTTTCACTTAATTACTATGGTTGTCAGTTCATCTTGCATTCATGTAAGTGTTACAATTAGTCTAATACATATCATGACATACATAATGAAACCTTTAGATGAACAAAACATTTTCAAATATGTGTTTAACTCATCAGGTGAGATAGAACTTTGAGTCTTGCTCAACGAGGTGTCATATTGTGTTAGACTTATTAATCGTGTATGTCTATCTTAGTAAACGTATTCTCCAAGGTTACATGTTTTATTTCTTATATTTATCGATAGAAATATTATTCCAAACTAAGGATTAAAATCTAGCTTAGGTGAAAATTTTCTCAATATGTTGCAAATATAAGATATAGAAGACAAAACATAATGCTCCGACTAGCTTTAAGGTGTACTTATGAGATCTCTTTGTTTCAATCAAAATCAAATTATTGATTTAAACTTAAGATTCCAACTCCTAGATGCATGCTCTAATCCATTTGGATTTTACAGCTTGCTCATTTTCTAAAGATAACTTGGATTCATAAACCCTTTTGATTACACAAGTCTCGCAAAGGTTATCATTCAAGAAGAGAAGTTTTGACAATTAAATTGCCATATTTCATATTTCATGAAATCAAAAGGTATGGTAATTAATATCTTTTTCATTTAACGCTTGCAAGGAAAAGAAGCTTTAATCATAGTCAATCGCTTGAGTATAAGTAAAACCCTTATCATAAGGCGTGCATTTAAATGTGTGTACGTTTTTGTCCATATTAGTCTTCTTCTAGAAGAACCAATTTAACTTCTCAGTCTTACCGATTGGTGAAAGATCAATCAAATTCCAAAAATGATTTTCTTTCATGGACTATATCTCAACATTTATTATGTCGTTAGCTAGTGCATTCAGAAGGTTGTGTAAGAAGAGAGTGGTGGGGGAGGGGGGGGGGGGGGGGGGGGGGGGGGGGGGGGGGGGGGGGGGGGGGGGGGGGGGGGGGGGGGGGGGGGGGGGGGGGTTTTTTTTATTTTTTGGGGGGGGGGGGGGAACTTTCTCCAAAAATAGATGCTCCCACTTGCTTCGTGTAAGAGGAGACTTTCTCTAAATACACAGCAAGTCGAGCAACAATAAAATTATTCTCGTTTGGGATGTATAATGTATGCTGACAGTTCTTGAATCTAGTTTGCTAATAACACGCTTAACGTGATCTCAACAAATTCAGAACTTCAGTTAAGACTTAATGGGAGTCTTCCCATTCCATAACCTGATGGTGTCTTAGTTACCTTCTTGGTCGGAACCATATTGAGTAAACACGTGGCTTACTCTATTTTGTTAACCTTGATAAGATTAGAGGTAGGGTAGTTAAAGTTATCAAAAATCAAACAATATCAACAGAGTTTGATTTTACACATCAGACATACCATAGCGATGTGGTATTTTATGAGTAATGGGATTATGAGACAGTATCACAATTCCTTAGATAACATAATACCCTTTGGCTCACATACTTGCCAATTTGTCTAAACATAATGGCACTAATAGTAATTTCAAGCCAATTGCATGCTATAACGTAGAAGTCTTAGAGAAGTTCAAGGACTTTATGTACATGTCTTAACAAGAAGACATAACACGTGAGTGCCTAACATTTACGTTATAATGTCGTTTTTTTTGAACATTTCAATGACTTCATGTGCATGTCTTGACAAGGAGATATGACAAGTCAATTGCTTACTTTATAGGTCTTAGAACAGTTCAAGGACTTTATGTTTATGTCTTTACAAGAAGTCACAGCATATTAAATAAAGTATTATTGAACGCTCAAACTCTTGCTTCAACGTCTTTTCAAGGTTAATTACTACTTCCTTATTCATGTCTTTACAAGAAGACACAATCATATGGCTAAACCTTTTAGTGAATATGATGAAGTAGGTATTTATTATTTCTTGACACTAGTTCTAAGTAGGGCGACATACATCAGGTGTATAAGTCCTAGTAGAATATTAGCTTTTTTTACCTATAACTCGTTAAAGAAAAACCATTAGTATATTTTTATGTGTTATACCATGCGATACAATTATGATTTTTCCAAATTGTGCACGCACAACATCAAGAATTTATACAAATAAGTGAGCATATTATGAGTCAGGTTACAATCCTGAGACTAGTGGGTTATGAGTCTACCATGCTTCCATATGTTTGTATGAATAACATGACAATGTCAAAGATATGATATGATTGAAGTCATACTATATCACATTTGTATTACAAGTATATCTAGAACTTTATTGTTTAATAAGTAATCGTGCATAAACATTGTATAGATAACATTTTAGGCAGCGACATTAGAAAAGCAACAAGTTATCTAATAGAATAATATGCAATGATTCTTATAAAACTATGATGCTTCATATGTGAAAAGTAATGTATTATTTCAAGACCAGCTAGAAATAAAATAGGTCACTTACAAGGTGATAAGCTCATAGCTCCCACTGAATTTAGACAACATTACATGTGCGTCTATATCAGTAGTAAAATGCATTGCTCCCACTGGATAAGACAACATTAAATGTGTGTTTATGCCAATGAAGTGCAAGTACGCATGTTTTACTTTTTCTACTCTTTGAATATCTGCACATTATCACTAATGTGAGCCTCACGGACTAGTAAACATGTACTTAGATATTCAAGAAATGCATCAAGTTCTACTATATATATGATGGACTAGCCATCAATGCCATTCTTTAACTTGAAAGTTTTGCATGCAATTCCTCCTTCTACATTACCTCAAGGGTGTGTAGAATCTTAGGAAAAATATCGAGTTAAGGAAAATACAAGAAACATGCTATTTGCTTTCCTTTTTCTCTTTTATGATTTATTAAGATTTTCCATTTCTAATCATTCTAAAACTTCCATATAATGTCCTTAACTCTTCAAGATGTATCATTTTGAGTGCTATAGAAACATGTTCTTAGGCATCCAAATAAGATGTGCAACGTACTTAACCGTTTAACTGTTACAAGCAATAGATTTCTTATGTAAGGTGTGCTTGGAGGTTTGATTAGGATTGGAAAATTTAAGTGTTCCTATTATGGCTTCTCTCATATAAGTAGAAAGGATAGATAGTCTCTATCTTACAAGGAATGTGACGTTTGTTTGGCTTCTCTAACAATAGAAGGAAACAAACTTGTGTTTACGGTTTGTGTTGCATAAATGTCTTAATAGAAATTACAAAGTTCAATTAGTATTTTCGACTTATGATCCTTTAATAAAATAAACTCCAATTGTTTATATAAAACAAATTTAATTTTACGAAAGGGCTAAGACTCCTCATTGAGGTTCCTCCATGCACAGCAGTTGATCTACTAGCAATGGATAGATTCATTAGGTAGGTGACGTTCAACCAATTATAAAAACCTGTGCTATTCTTAGACCATATGGGGATCATGACATTTGTGACCGAAGAAAACATGTTAAGTTGGCATGTTTATTCCTATCCATGTCAAGCAAGGTCTCGCTTATATAACTCGATTAAGTAATCAATTAAGATCATGTGAGAATATGTTAGGTCTCATGCATAGAGAATAATCAACTTGGGTTACAATTCATCTAGTCTCTCGCAGATTGAAGAGCAAATGCACAAGTGTTCTCAAACCATTGGACGACATGCTGAAATTTGAAGGGGGTATTAATTTTTGATAAATACTATGATCAAAAAATGTGTACGAGGATAGGATGCATTCATCCTTCTAGCACAAGTAAAAAACTATTTTTAACTTAAGTCTTATACTTGTTTCTATTATCATTTTGTGTGTCAAGTTGTTCATTTCATGACTAATTATAACTAGGTGGAATAAATATTAGTTTGTACAAAACATAAATTAATTAACATCATAACTTTTATTTAGTAATTATTCTATATAAAAAAAGTGTTTAGTTTCAAAATCATATGTAAACCTTTAAACTAAATTAAAGATTTGTTCTAAAATTGTTTGTGTTTTATTTTTCATTTTATAAAAACATTTACAATTTTATATACATTCCAAACATATATAAAAGCAAACAAACAAAACACAACTATAAGTATGCAAAGCCTCAACCGATGAAAAAACCTATGCTTGGTCTCGTGAGCCATAACAAGAACAAAGAAGTCAACTAAGGGTTAACCACACAACCACAAGGAGGTCTCCAACTGCACTAAGAACCATCATAGCAAGTGAAACCCTTAATGGAACATGATGCCAAACGCATAAATTTAGCTGGACTTGATGGGCCTGAAACTCCTAGAAGAAGTCTTTCCAAATCTGAGCTCCAGTTGAAGAAGTTGTAGCCCCATGAGTTTTACACTTGCTCCCAAAAATTCAGCCTCTAACTCCTTATAGAACTCCGAGAAATCCATTTGTAGTGGAGGTTACTCCAGCAGCTCCGAATTTGACTTTATGCCTTTAACTTTTGCGCCATTCGAATCCAAACATCGATTACAATAATTTTATGATTAAATACATTTATCCTATCATCTAACTACTTTAAAGTTTCCAAACAATGGCTACACCAAAAATTAAAACCATACAAAAAGAAGCCGAAACAATGGCAAAACCCAAAACTGAAATTAAATGCAATATCAAGCGAATCAAGTCACATGTGGTCATGGTTTTCATCGGCTTTGCATACACAACATAATAATACCATAATATCATGTATTAACAAGGTTTTGGCTAAGTTCATGGCCAAACATGCATGTATTTGCCATGGATACAAAATAGTTAACAAGAAATAATTTGTTTAGCCAACGAATCGAAGAAATAATTTAACTAGAATTAAAACCCCGATTGGTACGTGTAACCAATGGCCTAAGGATTACTTAGTATTGTATTAAAGACCTTATAAAAACCATATTAATTTAGAAAATAATGCCCAAAGGGCTGATTTAAAACCGATTCAAGAATCATTCCAAAACACGCGATTTAGGCCCTTTTACACGTTATTGATAACTAAACCAATTAAAGTATGCATTAACAAAATGCTATGAGATCAAACATCAAGATCATAAGACCCTATGGGTCGAATTAATTTCAAAAATAGGCCTAGGGGCTGTTTTATAATTATCCTTTTGGAATCCATCATATACACTTGTTTTTAAGCCATTTTACGCATACCACGATGATCATAGACATCATATGATGGCTCGTGATACCACTGTAGGTGCTGAATAAATTGAAATCATATAATCAAAATATAAATGCAGCAGAATAAATCACCTATCAATCGGATCATGAGTATATGATCAATCAAAGTTCATACAAGAAAAGTAATATCTTTGTAGCGTGATCAGTTAGAAATCAAATGGTAACCTTCACCTTAACACGACACTTCCATTAACCATGTGATCAATGGAGATACCTTATGAGTATTCCACATTACTCCTACTTATTACCAATTAGATGCTAGTCTTTAGCCCAGTAACCCTTGGAATTAACAAACCTTGAAAAAATAGACTTAGATACAGTGATTGAAGAAACAAGACACAAAAAACATACAACTGAGTGTGTTTGTGCCGTGGTATTTATAGAGAGAAAAGAGGGAATCCGTTTGAAAGTTGTTATCAATCAATTATTAGGAGATATATTAAGAAGATCTCCTATATAATTAGTCTAGAATAAAAAAGCATTCTTATCCCTTTCTATGACCATAAGTGGTCGGCCCCATATATAGGTCCAAATGGGCTTGCCATTTGTTTTTCAAGTCCAATAAACTAAGTCTATTACTTAGTTATTAGAGGCCCGATATTGATCCCGTGTTACGTTGGTTATTTATATACCGTAAATACAATAAACATGATATATAAAGTGGTACCTCAGTGTATATGTGTGTGACCCCATAGGCTCACATGTGTCTAGCCAAATAATTATTTATTATGACATGAGCATACTCCAATAACTTTACCCTTGCTCACTTTCGTTGCAGGTAAAAGCTTTGAAGGTTTTTCCTGTGCAGCTTTAGGTTTCATTGCTGGTGCAGGTTTGGATTGCTTAAAAGACACTGGATTGGGTTGCTTAGTAGTTGATGGTTTCTTAGACTAGTCGGCTTTAGAAACTGACTTTTTCTTTCCTCCCTCTTCAACTGCAATTTTCTTATCATGCTTTGCAACCATTTCCAAGTAAGCGTTGTAGTAAGGTGCATTCTTTATATTGTCCGTGATCAGCTCCTTAGGAATTTTCATTCCAATACTTTCATCCGTCTTCGCATTGGAGAGATGAGATTTCTAGACTGTGATCATCTTCAGCAAGTTCACGGGAGGACCCCGGACATATGGTGATGTTGTGATTTTCCCCAAATAGTATTATGTATAGCTTTGTAAAACAACAATATGAATAAACATGCGATTTTAGTTTCTTGTCTTTCTTAGCTAGCCACTACCCAGATTGGCTTATTACCGAGAAAAGTTGGAATAGATTATACAAATTCTTCCCATATGAGTTTAGCATAGTCAACATTTGTACACGTAGTATTACCCCAAAGCATCTGCGAAACTAGATATCTGAGCCTACCAAACCCAGAAGTCTTGCCTGTGAGACATTGGTTGATCATTGACAATATAGCTCTCCAAGGCTGATATAGGTGGTTCACAACCATCCTGGATACAAAGTGCACTGCCCCTGGATAGCCTAGCTCATTCACAAAGTCTATGATTGCATCACCCGAAGGAGGTGACACAAACTGATGAGCTTGATCAATAGGAGTAATCTCTAAAGCTTCCCTCAGAAGATTTGCATCTAGTATGAACCAGTCTTTATCCAACTAAAAATGGTAAGCTTCAGTCTTTGCCTTATATGTAAGGGTATTCCAAAACTGTTGAACGTAGATAGCTGGAACAGACGCTGAGGCAGTGAATGCTCTGAAGAAGTTTGTGTTTTGCATAATATCCATAGAGATCTGAAAGATTGGGTTTCTTTGCTTCTTTTGAAGATCCAAGACAAAGTTACTCTTTCTAATAGGCACCCATGAATTGAAAGGTAGAATCTCATCATCAGATCTTGTGGGAGCAAGGGCGGGAACATCTCATTAGCCATATCTTATCTGCATAATGACATGCACAAAGATATACATACACACAGATATGTGATGTGAGATGAGAACATTTGCCTTGTTTGATTAAGGCGAGATTAAATCAAGTATGATGAAGTGTTTCACATTGAATCAGTGGTCAAGGAGTTAGGTCAAACCAAAGGTCAACATATGTCAACCTTGGTCAAAGGTCCATCAGATATCCTTAAAGCTCAATCCCAAGTTAACTAAGCCGGATAGGAGTTAACGTAGTAATTGGGCCTTTGGATTGGGCCTTAAGAGGGTATTGGGATTAATGGGCTAAAACTTTATAATTCTAGCCCAAACTGCTACCCACTTGACACCAAATCGCTACAAGGCAAGCCATACAAATCGCTATGAAGTGGTTTGACCAAACCGCTATAAAGTAGTTTGATCAAACCGCTATAAAGATATTTTAACAAATCGCCACGTGAAGAATCTCCAAGCCGCTATGTATATTTTATTAATATAATCGAAACCTCAAAACGGCGTATTGACTTCATCTGTATACGACGTATTGAGTTTGTTTCCTTTGTGGTCTTTGGTGAGTGCAGGCACGGATACGCTGTATCTTCCTTGATGGATAAGGCGTATTGGTCTTCAGAATAATAATCTTCAAAATATCTTTATTTAAGCTCAAAAATGCGCGTCTTTTGCTAATATTCACCAAGTACTCTATAATTACTGCAATTCTCAAATATAAATGATTAAGTAACAATTCTTTGCAATAATTATAAAAAATGGGTTAAATACATGGGATAAATGATGCTATAAATAGACGTTATTTGATGTCATCAAATATCCCCCACTTGAATCCTATTTGTCCTCAAGTAGCCTTTAGAAGTCTATAAAAAATGTATCCCTAAGGATATTTTCTGTTAAAGCATTTATTTGATCTATTACAAGTACACAACCAAACACCTCACGAAATAGGAAGATGAAAACACTCAAATCACTCAACTAATCTAGGTGGTAACATGTAACTAATTCGCTCAATTGCTCGGTCATGACGAGTATTCTATCATAAGCTTGGCAAGGATACACATCTCCACCGCTAAAGCTAAGGAGTAACAAGTTTATAAAGGCAAATATGGGTTTGTATGAGAAGGCTTAGGGTTGATTACTCTAACTAATCTTTATTGATACCAATATTCCAGGAGGGCGACAAAGACCACACATACACACCCGTAACGACGGGATAGACACATGTGACTGCTCACTCCTACCTTGAATAAGCTAAAGAGTAGGAATAGTAGAGTAATATATGGTATGGATCTTCTAATGTTCACCAATAGTAATAAACCAACAAGGCAGCTGAGACATGCATACATGGCCGTAACGACAGAATAGACATGCACGCTCGATCACATCCTCATTCGCGTAAAACCCATGGTTAATGATTAAGAAAGGGAATTAAATTGTTGTTAAATAAAAATTACGTAACAAATAGATTAAGTCTAAAATACAAGTTGCTAGACACTTTTTCCCGACTGTTACCATGATAAAGGCACAACTATTTACAACGTCTTGATCATAGATCAAAAACAACAACCTAAGTTGGCGTTCCCGTAATGGTCAACTTCCCAAACATCTCAAACTTTACATACTTTACAAGGCAAGTGGCGATATCTTCCACCTTATACAATACTCTACATCGTCGATTTGTATCAACGAATAATCGATCCTTCGTGTAATTCCTTCGGTAGTTGCGAAACGATTATCTTCAAACTTTTCCTTCTCTTTTTTGTTGCAATTTTTCTAATTTTTTTGATTTTTTTTCATAACACTATACTATGAAACTCGGTGTAGTTTCACCATCTTCACGATCATAATAATTCTGGATAATTTCTTCGGTAGTTCTTCGTTCTTCGGACTCACCATTAATTGTGATGGTAGTAAAATCACATGAGCTTTGACTACTAATATACATTCCCATTTGCAATGTGCAAATTTCTTCCAACCGTACCAAAATAGACACAAGACTCGGGAAATACAAACTTTACACTTTAAGCAACTAGCAACTGTAAAATAAACTTAATCTAACAGGGTAGGCTAAGGTGTAAAGGTGTAACGAAATAAATAATTGGTGTAGTTCCTAAAGGATTGGCTCTACGGGTTGTTCTAGGGGTATCTTACTCTTAAAATGAGAGTAAACAAAGGGTTTATACGGGGGTTAACTAACCAGTGTAGTTAGTTAATAAGCAACATGTAAAGGCGTTTTGGGTGTAATCCTAAAATTTACCAATTTAAACAAGTTACTCCATCTAAATCCATAGTACTCATCACTGCGGTCTCGAGTGATATACCAAGCCAAGTTTGAAAGTCTAAAACATCACCGACACACTTATATTTTGTGGAATTTGGGTAAAAAATTAGAAACGGATAAGGTTAAATTCTCACAATATCTAATAAGGGTTATTGTGTGCGGGTTATGTATCAAGTAATTTCACAAAAGTATGCTTGATTTTTTTTAATTTGAGCATAATTTAATCATTTTAGTGTGAAAAATAAGACAAGTAAATTTCTAATTCCACCCCCACTTGAATTATACAACGTCCTCGTTGTATAGATAAAACATTAAATACGGGAATTAAAAAGAATTAGAATGAGAAACTCCCCTGATATTTGCTTGGTAGATTCTTCATGTTGAGTTTATTAAGAAAGAATTCGTGTTGAACAACCGTCTTGAAGTTTCAAGACTCCGACACTTCAAGATCTCTAGATTTGTAAATTCTCCACCAATGTTCATTGATATTTCTTTCACAAGGTCCTGTATAAAATATAGGAAAAACAAACTAAACAAACTAAATACGAGTCAGTCTGGTGAATACGTCGTATCATGTGCATGAATACGCCGTATTGCCAGAACTGACAATAATGTTTTTAAAGTGCATAAAAAGTAAAGACTGATAACGTCCATACAATCAATATGTTGTATGGTTTGGAGCGGATACGCCGTATTGATGTCTGGGAAGACAGACTCGATTAAGTAACATTTTGGGTTGTCTCTTGGGAAGCACTTTTGTTTTACAGTGAATTCTTTAAGTTAGACTTTTCTTCAGCTTCTCTTACACTTGAAATCACTCTCGCTTCTTCCATTCTACTCTTTGGTGTAGATAACCTGCTTGGTTCTGTAACATATTCATGAACTATGATGCTGAACTTACTGCCAGGCTTGATTCTATCATACACAAACAAATCAAAACGTCATACCATGATATACATACAAAAATATGAGATCCTGTTTCAAAGTTAGATATATCACGACATGAATAATAAATGTACAAAAGATAGAAACAAAAGAATAAGGATAGGGGGATCATGGTTCTGGCTACTGTGGGTCCTGCTGAGCTATGGAGGTGTTGGCCTCACCAGTCCTCTGTCTGACCTTACGCTGATATGGTATACGAGTCTCATATTATTGCGTGTAGGTAACTTGAGCAGAGTCTAGTAACTGTGCAATACCACCCATACGGTGAATCTAGAGAAATCTTTGGCCATAGCACCAATCACCTCACGCTGCTCAGCTAATGCCCCATGAATCTCATATACATCCTCCTCTAATCTGGCCATCCTCTCTGGCATAGTCCTGGCAGCAGCTGGTGGTGGTGGTGGTGCCTATACGGGTGCCGAAACAGCCTGGTCACCCCCATCTACAACAGGAGCATCCTAAGCGACTCCAGGGGCACTAGCCACAGCATTAGACTGCCTCTATGGTCCCAAGGCTACCCAAGCCCATGTATCATCAATCTCCACAAATATCTGTAACCTCACTAACTCAGCCGTATCAATAACCGGGAGTGCAGGGGCAATAACTGTCAATCCCTGAAGCCTCTCCTCCGTCAGGAGTCCAAAATGCTCAGCTAATCGAGCTACAAACTGTCCTCCAAAGGTAAGAGCCCCGCTCTTCCTCCCAGCAGCAGACAACCTTAAGTACCTAGCCAATAAATAAGGGACGTTGACCAAGTCAACGTCCATCCCTTTTAAGTAAAACATATCAGTCATGGTCACCTTCTCAGGTGCCTGAATCCTCCTTGCATTATTGGACGCAATCAACCTGTAGCACAACCTAAGTATAATATCCCTAATAGAAGTGTAGGACGGGGCTTTGCCAAGGAAATCTCTAGCAGATGAGATCCATATCCAATAATCTCTCAGATCCCCCTTGTCGGGGATCTGTCTTGCGCTCTTGGCCTAGTATGCACCGAATCCAATAGTCTCCATCTCCTTAGTAGTTGGTAATCCTAAGGCTAAAATAAACTGTCTCCAGCTCAGGCGACGCCTAGCTCCTCCTAACAGAAACTGTAGAGCTCCAGGCATGTCCAAATCAAGTATAGCCTCTCCAAACCTAAACGTACTAAAAAACTCTAGAATGAGCTTGTGTACCAACGACCCCCTGATATCAAATAGCCGCCTCCAGGCCCGACTAGTGAACAAACTCACACCCTGAGCATCCCTATGCTCCATAAGCATCCTAGCAGTCAACCTCTCAGCCATCAAGTCTGGTAATCCCCTAAAATCGAATACCTGCACCCTGTGCACCTCCCTCCTATATATCCTAGGCAATCTCATCTTGAAATCTACTATATCAGCATCTGTTTATTGTAATCCCTCGTACCTAAGGTACTGGTGCCTTTGACCATGTGGTGGAAGAGCCATATCTGTAAAATCAACAAGAAAAGTATAAAGATTATAGAATTTAGACATTCTGTTCTGAGGGTGGATATGGCTGATGAGGTGTTATTTTATACACTTTTTTGGGGTCGTTTAACCCCATAAATCGTGCATTTATGCCCAAAATAGGTACTTAATCGTTCCTTTTCAGGTATTCAGCATTTGGAAGGCATTTGGAGGAAATACACGTGACTTGGGCTCATTTGGAGAAGAAACGGACAAGACTACTGACCTACACCAACATCTCTCAAGAATTTATACTCAGCAGCTAGAGACGGCGTCACAGATTACACGTGACGCCGTCACAACTCACACCAAGACGGCGTCAAAATGCATGACCCAACCCATTATCTAGAATATTCTATTTATGACGGCGTCACGATTAAAACGCGACGCCGTCGCAGCAATTTTCCTATATATACAAATCCATTTTAAGGGTTTTAAGTGTGTAACTTTAGAGTAAAAGAAAGGGACGAACCCTAGTTCGTTTAGCAGCTGTTAGGGACGATTTTAGGGCCTTAAAACCCTATTGTACTTCCTTCAATTCATGTTTTAATCAAGTAAGACTATCTTAATCATTCAATATGTCTTGTTGTGTGATTCTTATCTGTTCTTGCTTTATCTTTAACATGCTTAGCTAAACCTTCTATTGTGTTTATTTATGATTATATGAAACCTAGGATGTAGATCCTAGTGGTGTTGCTTCTTGTGATGAATATGCATGTTAGGTCTTAGAAAACCAGCTTTTGTCTGTATCGCTGTTGATATGTCTAGGAAAACATGATTGTGTAGAAAGGATACCATCGGGTAACAGTCTTCATACTACCTTGCCCCTTATATGGTTGATCCACTCTTAATAAATTTCAAATGCATTTAATATACTCTTAGGGGCCTTGTAATAGTCTTCATACTACCTTACTTGTGCATTGCCTTAACTATATATTAAATAGACAGCGGGTTCATGTAATTCGTTCATGACTTAGGAAATAGTTACATAGATCATCACAAGTGTGACAAAGCAACAACACTAGGAGAAGAAATCTAGGGAGTAATACATGATTAAATAAACATAATCTTTTATTATATTATTATCACCAGTAGCTTAGATTATTATTTAGTTTAATAGGTAAAACCAACTAAACCTCTCAAATATATGATTTACCTGCTTTCTTATAAACATAAAAATACAAAAATAATCTTCTCTCAACCCTTAGAATTCTGTTAGACCGTGATCAAGCCTTCCTAATCAATTCCCCTAGAGAACGATAACAACCTCCGAGTCTTGCCTATACTACACTACAACGATTAGGTACACTGCCTAGGGAGTTGTAAAACTTCTTGTAGAAGTCCCTTACGATTAGGTACACTGCCTATCATGTTTGAACTCTATCTTGTAATCATGCTTTGTATTGTTTTTAACCTCGTCTGAATTTCAATCAAAGTTATTTTGCAAATAATAAGTGTAGGGGAATCTATCCGGTTTTTGAACCAAGTTCAAGCATGTTAAATAATTTGTTTAGATTAATTCGCGTCAGTTTCTAGTCATATGAGTAAATTATCGAATCTCAGATTTTATGCAGCTATTTGTACAGGAATTAACTTATGGAATCAAGTGCAGGAAATTTTTCAACAAAAACAAAAATTTCATTTTCACAGAACGTGGAGACGGCGTCACGATTTACATGCGACGCCGTCACCACGACATCTGTAACGGGGTCAGGATTTTCCTGACAGCGTCAAACGCCCAGGTCCAGAAAACTTAAAGTTTTTAATTATTTTTGAAAATAAAATTTGCATAACATTTAAAATATGTACTCTTTTGTTATAAACGTGCAAAACCAATGAGTTTGACAATTCTCTCATCCTATCTTTACTGCTTTATCGAGTCAAACCCTAAATTCATATTGTATATTTGTATATTGCACATTTTACGCTTGGTGTAGTTGTCTTTGTCTTTGATTACAGGTTATATTTGACAAGAAGAAGCTTGGAAGTTCTTAGGAAGTTTCATTGGATAACTCTTGGAGGATGATTTAACCAGTTATCGCATGTTTCTTCTCCATTATTGAGCAAACCAGAGGAGTACTAGTTTCTTTTCCTTATTTTCTTTTCCCTTTAATTTGTTTTTACAGGTACCTTTATAGAACATTGGGGATAATGCTCAACTTATGTGTAGGGGAAAATAAGCCTTAGAAACTATTCTTTCATTTGCCATTTGCTTTGTCCTTAAAATGATGAGTAATATATCGAAACATAGCATAAGAGGTAATTTTGACCCAAATTTAAATTTTTTTATGACACATACCAACAAAAACTAAGTATTAATTGCGTCTTATGGATAGGAATTTATATTACTAGCACAAAAACCCTCAAATTCCACCCCAAAATGTGAGGTTCGCCCTTAGATATTATACCTTTAGCTTGTTCGAGTTAAGGAGTGAGCAATCATGCGTGTCTATTATAACAACCTGCAATTTTCATAAATGTAAATATCCATCTATTAAGTTAGATGATGTACAATCTATCAGTTATATAT